>OY740784.1:88753978-88952907 GCA_963514005.1 Raja brachyura
GCTGCATTTGTTTGCTAATTTCTCATGATTCAAGCATTACAGCACCCTGATCCCTCTATACTCTACTCCTTTGCAATCTCTTTCCTCCTGAACAATAGAATGCATTTTGATTCCTCTTAATGAAGTGCATGACCTCACATTCTCCCACAATAAATGCCAATAGCCAAACTTTCACCCAGTCACTCAACTTATCTAAAACCTGCTGCAGAGTCCAAATATCCTCATCCTTATCGAGGCCACACCTGGAGTATTGCGTACAGTTTTGGTCTCCTAATCTGACGAAAGACATTCTTGCCATAGAGGGAGTATAGAGAAGGTTCACCAGACTGATTCCTGGGATGGCAGGACTTCCATATGAAGAAAGACTGGATAGACTCGGCTTGTACTCACTGGAATTTAGAAGATTGAGGGGGGATCTTATAGAGACTTACAAAATTCTCAAGGGGTTGGACAGGCTAGATGCAGGAAGATTGTTCCCGATGTTGGGGAAGTCCAGAACAAGGGGTCACAGTTTAAGGATAAGGGGGAAGTCTTTTAGGACCGAGATGAGAAAATCATTTTTCACACAGAGAATGGTGAATCTGTGGAATTCTCTGCCACAGAAGGTAGTTGAGGCCAGTCATTGGCTATATTTAAGAGGAAATTAGATGTGGCCCTTGTGGCTAAAGGGATCAGGGGGTATGGAGAGAAGGCAGGTACAGGATACTGAGTTGGATGATCAGCCATGATCATATTGAATGGTGGTGCAGGCTCGAAGGGCCGAATGGCTTACTCCTGCACCTATTTTCTATGTTTCTATGTTTCTATGTTTTTATCTTAGTACGCCTTCCTACTCGCTTTCAACTCATGGGAAAACCTGGATATCTTGCACTCTGTGATGTGTTCACATTGCTAGATAAGCATTGCATGGATCTCTTGTCCAACAGGATCACAATATGAACATGCATAGATAGCAATGCACTGATAACACCATGTCATGCTTCAAGATATCACCGCACATTCAATACAACACAGATGGAGAGTGGGGGGAGCAGTCCATGTTTAGGGTGAAACATCTAATTATATCTCAGCTAATCTACCAGGTTTGAGCTAACATAGGATCAGGGAGGAGATTTCCTTGCATAGTGAAGGGGAATCGCAGCAAAACTGGGCCCAACAATGGAAACGGAAGGTAGTAACAGATGTGATGCCACCAGTTCTTGAATTCCACATTCACTGGCTGAAAGCCAACTGTGCACATCTGAACTGCTGACTCCAGAGCAGCAGGATTCTCACTTTAATTGTCTTTCTGTAATGGACCATTCCCCATAAATCATGAACAGTTCTGTGCAGTATTTTGCAGACAATGCTTAATGCTGTTCCCTTGAATTATTAAAAAAAATCCTTATTTTAATTATTGTTACATCATGGTGACAATTATTGTAACAATGCTTACATGCTCTTTCTGATTTTTTCCCTCTCTTTCTCCCCCACTCTCTCCTGCTCTTTATTGGTAGTATTTTCCCCTGAATTCCCTTTTTGGCAATTATTAGATTTCTTTCTCTATTCTGCCTCAGGCAGAATTAAAGTGGCACCACAAAAAGGACCAAATGAAGTTACCCTTGGTATACCGATCAAAACTTATCCATTGGTAAACATTATCAGAACAGATCAGGTGCTATTGCTTTTTTTTGTCCTTAGCTTGCTAAACGCAAATTGCCTGCCGTGTTTCCAAAGTTACATTAGTGACGACTTCTTTTTGCTTGCAATGGTCTTTGAAATATCCAGACCACTAAGGTCTTGTGCAAAGAAATGTAATACTTTATTTTTCTGTTTGCTTTCTGCAATTCCTGTGCTCAGATCCCCCTATGGTTACAACTGCATTCTCTTTTGTACATTCCCACTACTTTTTTCTGTTGCCTAATGTTTATATTCCTGTGGGTTCAGACTTTGCTTCACCTTATTCCCACTGCCAGCCTTCAATATCTTTGATGTCTCTCAAGCCCCTCCCACTGGTCCAGTCAAGTAGAAAAAAAATCAAAGTTAAGATAGAGAAGCATCTCAGTATCTCTTGTGTCTGCCCATCATTTGTTCTTGTACTTGAATTGATGAATTGTTAATCAAGGGCACCACTCTCCCTGCAGGCATCATCTGAAGAAGAACCTGTAACTTTGTTTATCGGCAGCACGGTGGCACAGCGGTAGAGTTACTGCCTTACAACGCTTGCAGAGCTGGAGACCCCGGTTAGTTCCTGACTACATGTGTTTGTACAGCGTTTGTACCTTCTCACGTGACCGCATGGATATTCTCTGAGATCTTCGGTTTTCTCCCACACTCCAAAGACGTACAGGTAGGTAGGTTAATTGGCTTGGATAACTAAGGATAGTGTTAATTTGCAGGGATCGCTGGTCGGTGCGGACTTGGTGGGCTGAAGGGCCTGTTTCCACGTTGTATCTCTAAACTAAACTAAAATAAAATAAACTTGTTCTCACTTCAGAGCAGATTTACTAGTTCGTTCACTCACAACCATCTTCAGACCGGCTGCGATACATTATTCCCAAGGCCTCTAATCACCTTCCTGTCCAGATTAATTTTCTTTATATACCAACCCAGCCTCTCCTTTAGCTCTATCTGTGCTGTCACTTGTGGCTCAATGGCAGCAATCTTGCATGTGAGGATTTGTATAGGAATGTGTAATAACTCAAAATCCATACATGAGTATGTTGTTTATTTAAGAAAGCACATTGAGCTCAAATACATAGGTGTTGTGAGAAGCTCAACGACAAATCTAAACTAGAGGCTGGACTAGCAGGCTAGATAATATGAGACATATGAGATAATATGAAACATGACATGGATCAGGTCAACTAGTACTGATCTACATCCTCTTTCTTAAGTATAATAAATCATGCAACTAAATAAGCATACAACTAAAACTTCCGATGCATAGTCGGAAGATGCAATGTTTTATAAATTGCGTCTAAGCCGTGATGAATATGAATAAGGAGGAGTACAATGTGGCCTTGGTAATGGAAACCTGTAATCAGTATTTAATACAGTCTTTGTATTTAGGGTTAGGCTGACAAACCCGTCCTATACGCATACGGTACAGGCCCTCTGCTGGAGGGGCAGGTGACATCATAGCTGGAGGTGGTTCAACAGTCTTTGTGGGTGACACCACCGGCGGACTAATAGGTGATTTCACCAATAATGCTGATGGCTCTTTTGCCATTGGGGAGCCACTACAGTTTGAACCCACAGTTTCTCCATTAGTCTTTGGCACAAAGACCGGGACACTGACGTAGCCATATGAGAACTGCTGAGATGGTCTTGGTTCACTTAGCGGCAGAATATGTTTTCTATTGCAGTTGTAAATTCCTCCTTCAGAATGGACTAAATAGGAACATGGCTCCAGGCAAGTTTCTGCCACTAAGCCTATGCGGTCATGTCCTTTCTTTGTTTGAAGTCGGACCGTTTGTCCGGGAAACAAAGGCGAGAGGGGGGAGCTGGTTTGGTCAACATACATTTTTTAAACTTGCTATTTGTGCTGTAGTTGGGCCTGGATTGCGTGTGGATCACGAACTTGAGGTTGTAGCAGTTGCTTAGCTACTGGAAGGGCAGTCGGGTTTGTCTGGACATCAAACGCTGTGCAGGTGAACCTAACACTGCATCTCGCAAAATGTTGCATAAGTTGAGAAGGTCCAGGAAGACATCATACCCTGCTCTTTTAGATTTTTCATCACCTGTTTCGCACTGCCAATGGCTCTTTATGCTAACCTGTTCAAATCTACAATTTGAGTTTCTTTCATTCTAGGACAAAGGACAAAGGACATTTATTGTCACATACATCAATTGGTGTAGTGAAATTTGAGTTGCCATTTTCAGCACACCAATAAAATGAACAGAACATTAAAGAAGAATTTAACATTTTACTTCAGAGTCACGTGAGTGATTCCGTGAAGAAACATAGAAAATAGGTGCACGAGTAGGCCATTCGGCCCTTCAAGCCTGCACCGCCATTCAATATGATCATGGCTGATCATCCAACTCAGTATCCTGTACCTGCCTTCTCTCCATACCCCCTGATCCCTTTAGCCACAAAGGCCACATCTAACTCCCTCTTAAATATAGCCAATGAACTGGCCTCAACTACCTTCTGTGGTGGAGAATTCCAGACACTCACCACTCTGTGTGTAAAAAATGTTTTCCGCATCTCGGTCCTAAAGGAATTCCCCCTTATCCTTAGACTGTGACCCCTTGTTCTGAACCTCCCCAACATCGGGAACAATCTTCCTGCATCTAGCCTATCCAACCCCTTAAGAATTTTGTAAGTTTCTATAAGATCCCCCCCCCCAGTCTTCTAAATTCTAGCGAGTACAAGCCAAGTCTATCCAGTCTTTCAAATATGAAAGTCCTGACATCCCAGGAATCAGTCTGGTGAACCTTCTCTGTACCCCCTCTATGGCAAGAATGTATTTTCTTAGATTTGGAGACCAAAACCGTACGCAATATTCCAGGTGTGGTCTCACCAAAACCCTGTGCAACTGCAGTAGAACCTCCCTGCTCCTATACTCAAATCCTTTCGCTATGAATGCTAACATACCATTTGCTTTCTTCACTGCCTGCTGCACTTGCATGCCTACTTTCAATGATTGGTGTACCATTACACCCAGGTCTCGTTGCATCTCCCCTTTTCCTAATTTGCTACCATTCAGATAATAGTCTACCCTCCTGTTTTTGCCACCAAAGTGGATAACCTCACATTTATCCACATTATACTGCATCTGCCATGCATTTGCCCACTCACCCAGCCTATCCAAGTCACCTTGCAGCCTCCAAGCATCCTCCTCACACCTAACACTACCCCCAGCTTAGTGTCATCCGCAAAATTGGAGATGTTGCATTCAACTCCCTCGTCCAAATCATTAATATATATTGTAAATAGCTGGGGTCCCAGCCCCGAGCCTTGCGGTACCCCACTAGTCACTGCCTGCCATTCTGAAAAGAACCCGTTTACTCCTACCCTTTGCTTCCTGTCTGCTAGCCAGTTCCCTATCCACATTAATACAGAACCCCCAATACCTTGTGCTTTAAGTTTGTATACTAATCTCTTATGTGGGACCTTGTCGAAAGCCTTCTGAAAGTCTAGATATAACATATCCACTGGTTCTCCCTTATCCACTGTGCTAGTTACATCCTTGAAAAAGTCTATAAGATTCGTCAGACATGATTTACCTTTCGTAAATCCATGCTGACTTTGTCCAATGATTTCACCACTTTCTAAATGTACTGCTATCCCATCTTTAATAACTGACTCTAGCAGTTTCCCCACTACCGATGTTAGACTAACTGGTCTGTAATTCCCCATTTTCTCTCGCTCTCCTTTTTTTAAAAGTGGGGTTACATTAGCAACCCTCCAATCCTCAGGAACTACTCCAGAATCTAAGGAGTTTTGAAAAATTATCACTAATGCATCCACTATTTCTGTGGCTACTTCCTTGAGTACTCTGGGATGCAGACTATCTAGCCCTGGGGATTTATCGGCCTTTAATCCATTCAATTTACCCAACACCACTTCCTGGCTAACCTGGATTTCACTCAGTTCCTTCACCTTATTTGACCCCTGGTCCCCTGCTATTTCTGGCAGATTATTTAAGTCTTCCTTAGTGAAGACAGAATCAAACTAGTTATTCAATTGGTCTGCCATGCCCTTGTTCCCCATGATCAATTCATCTGTTTCTGACTGCAAGGGACCTACATTTGTTTTAACTAATCTCTTTCTCTTCACATATCTATAAAAACTTTTGCAGTCAGTTTTTATGTTCCCTGCCAGTTTCCTTTCATAATCTATTTTCCCTTTCCTAATTAAGCCCTTTGTCCTCCTCTGCTGGACTCTGAATTTTTCCCAGTCCTCTGGTTGGCTGCTTTTTCTGGCTAATTTGTTTGCTTCATCTTTTTTTTTTACACTATCCCTGATTTCCCTTGTTATTCATGGATGCTCTACCTTCCCTCATTTATTCTTTTGCCAAACTGGGATGAACAATTGTTGTAGTTCATCCATGCAGTCTTTAAATACCTTCCATTACACATCCACTGTCAACCCTTTAAGAATCACTTGCCAGTCTATCTTGGCCAATTCATATCTCATACCTTCAAAGTTACCTTTGTTTAAGTTCAGAACCCTTGTTTCTGAATTAATAGAAGAAGCCTCGCCAGTCCGCATGCGCGTCATATCATCACGTCACAGCACCGGACTGCCAGGGCATCGCTCCTGCCGGCAGTAAGTTTAAACCCAGAAGGTAAGTTGTTATACTTACCAGGGTTTGTTGTTCGAGCAGGAACCTCTCTTCACAGAGGTTTCCTGCTAGGTTTATCACGAAGTCCGGTGAGTGAAGCCGGCTATGGGCTGTGGGGAGAGCCCGGTTCCGACCGCGGAAGCGGATAGCCAGTAAATGTCAGGTTCGTGATTCCAGCCTCTGACATGGCGGTCGGTGGTTTCCAGCCTGCTGTGAGGCCCGTGGAGGGGCAAATCAAGCAGGAACGCGGTATCACCGCCAGAATCGCTGACAGTGGGGTCAGCGGCTCATAGACATATCGTCGTTTATAGGCATGGGGTGAGGTCATCGAAAAATCGATCCGCCTTATTGGCCCACAGAATCGGGGGAGTCGGTCCGGGAGGATTCCCCTCCGGGGCTGGATACCGTTTCTTGAACGGTTATTCCAAATGAAGCACCTGTTGCACAGGGTGCTCCAGCAGGGCACACTCCAGGAGGAGGAGTGGTGTCGGCGCCAAGCTGGAGAAGAGGCCGTGTCAGCAGCACCTAGTAGAGGTCTGCTTGATAGCACCCTCATTGATGAGGCGCGTGCAATGGGTCAGCTGAGTTCTGACCCTGACTCTGATGGTGAGTTTGAGCCAAGCGAAGAACGGCAGCTGCAAGATGTCCCATCTCTGGCAGCATGATTCGCTTGTCCCGTCAGAGTCAGGAGAGCCACTGGGAGAAGAGCTGGCCTCCACGATAAATTATACCAAATCTGTCACAGCTCCGGCCTACGGGAGAGCCGCGCCAGCAGCACCTGTTGACAGGGCTGCTTAATGTGTGACAGCGCCGTCCTGAAGAAAAGGCCGCACCAGCAGCGCCTGTTACAAGGCTGCTTCATGTCTCCATCTTCGAGGAGGCGAGCATGCCAACAATGGGTCAGCTGAGTTCTGACCCCGACTCGGACGGTAAGGTCGATCCAAGCGAAGAACGGCAGCTGCCAGATGTCCCATCACTGGCAGTACGATTCACTGTCCCATCAGAGTCAGGACGGCCACTGGGAGAAGAGCTGGCCTCCACGATAAATTATACCGAATGTGTGACATCACCGGCCTATAGAAAAGGCCACGCCAGCAGTGCCTGTGACAAGGCTGCTTCAGGTCTCCTTCTTGTAGGAGGAGAGCATGCCAGGTCAGTGAATTCTGACGCCAAGGCTGAGGGTATAGCTGCGGAGCATACCCCAAGGGAAGAAGGGCACGTGTCAGAGGTACCATTCCTGACAACAAAGTTTGCCATCCCAACAGAATGTTCCATCCTGGTATAGGTCCATTGGGGGCCATATCAACGCAGGTATCCTCAGGGACCTGCGGCAGCACCTGTTTAGGGCCGCCTATGAATTGCCCTCTTGGAGGAGGGGAGTGCGAAAGGTCAGATGTAACTGACTCCAGATTCTAAAGATGTCAGTGGAACATACTGGTGCACATGCATGCCGGCAGTGAACAGCGCTAACAGGGGGATATGAGAGCCAGCCGCCAAATCTTCTATTCAGATAAGTCCTCTTCAACAGGAAAAACCTGGCTGATGGATCAATCAAGGCCAACGGCGAGCAAAGGTTCATCGTTTCAGAACGCACCCCAGGCGCTCATCGGCAGTAAGCGGTTCACTGAAGCTGGTGGCAGCATGACAGCTGGGCTGATGTTTCACGCACCCTACCAGGCCTACTCAACAAGTTGGTTCTGGCACTTCCGAAACATGGGTAAGTGGACCACTCACAAGTTTGTAATATTTACAATTGTTTGTACAGCACACAAATAAGAAAATAATCTGCTTAGAGACATTTAACCATGTAAAACTGCACAACACTAGCATTCCAAGCAAGTTTAGGATTATGGTCAGGATTGTCTTTTAAGACAGGCTTGGAAATCGGGCCAGAGTATCATACGAAGCACCCATGGAGTGATGGCAGGAGTGGCCTGTTCATTATGAAAAATGGTTAACTCACATATGAACTTTCCAAATAGGAAACTTCTTTACTGACTAACAACGGATTCATAAGGATCCATTCTTTGCAGTTCCCATTACAGAGGTTATGAAAAGGCAATGATAACTGTACTAATAACAGTAAAACATTGCTAAATGGGATAAACTATTTACCCAGGTTACTTAACTAATTAATAAAATCAGTGTTTGGACCCAGAATTTTAAAACACTTTTTATGTCTTGTCTGGATGATATTCTAACGCTGTATTTGTGTTAAAATCATCTGTTTCAGCCTCAAACTATATTGAGAAATTGGGTTCATCCATCCAGTTAACTTTAAGTTGTTATCAAGTAGACTTGTTGGTCATTGGGATTTACCTTTAACTATTAATTAGCACATGACTCCGCCCTGTGGCAAGAGATTGGAGTTAATAGCAACCTGTTATAAAACTGACTTCTATTGATCAAGAGTAATTGGCAATACAGTAGCTGTGGTTCAGCTGTGCAAGTCCGGGAACTGACATCGTGCAAAGTAGTAACCTCTCAAATGACATGTAGATCATTGTTAACAACCTTATGCTATTGCCAGCTGAAGGTACCCAAGTCACAATGATGAACAAACAGTATTCAGCATTGCTCCAGTAGTTTGGTCAAACGAATTCAGTAATTTACAAACTGATGCTAAGAGCTATTGAGCAAATATACATAATCTACATGCTCAACTTCGAGTTGCTACACTACGGTGGTGGCATATGTTAGTCACAAGGCAATCAAGTAAAGTATCCTGTAATAATTTACCTAATCTCCTTTGCCACTGATGTATCATCAAGTTCAGATCAATGACAACACAGAATAGGTATTGGATCTCAAATTATTACGAAAGTATGGTTCAATGGTACATCGAATATCGACATGTTGGTTTCATGCTTATTCACTGAATGCAAAAATATGTGGCATAACAGTGCGGAGAGATACATTCTCACTACAAGAAGGAGGAATGTTTATGTCCTCCTCCATTTTGCCTCATTAGTCGGGTCCTGAAATAAGTCAGCAAGATCTCGCTTTAGTTTTCGTACTGTCTGACTGGTTATGCAACCATGTTTCCTGCTTTTGTCAAGCATATTAATACAACCATATACGGTTATTCTAAAAAATGAAAACTTTGCTGGTTCAAACTGTGGTTCAGGAAACCGGCCTCTGCATAATAAAACAATTATTGACTTACCCATTCTGAATGGACTGCATTACAGCTCAGGTTGTCACATCAATTCATGGATGTGCTCACTGCAGAGTGCAGGGATAGCACTAAAAAAAGCAGTACATTTCCTATTGAGGGGATCGGAAGCGGTTTGTTTAATGTTAATGTTGCATTTAATATGGTACAGATTACTAACATCTTCTAGTTCATTCTTAAATGGTCTTTGACAATAATTCAGTTATAGGGCCACTAAAGCTGCAGCAAACGGGAACCACTCTGTCGGGTTTCAACCCCGGATATCGAGTTGTAAAAGAGATCTTTGACACAAGTTCTCCCACTACAAGTATATGCAGTTTTTGGATATTGACAGTGTGTTAACAATATTTCACCAGGGGGTTCCAGCTACATCCTAAGTCATGACATTAGTATCAGCACAATGAGGGCAGACATTGCAAACGCTTGGGCTAGATAGGATGGACATGGCTGCAGGCGCCATTACATTTTACATTTCTGATCTACACAAGCAGAGCAGACCAGGGGTGGCAGTATTTAAGATCATATTTTGGCATACCCCACGGACTCACGTCTATGTGTGAGGGCAGTCTTGCTATATTATATCAAGGCCACCAGAATCAGTGGTGTGGAATCAGCATTGTTTATTAAGCGACAAACAACCACACAAGAAAAGGTCGGTTCAGACTATTTCAAGATGGCTAAAGCAGGTTCTGGTTTATGCAAGTATTAACACTGACAATTTTACATCCCATTCCACCAGGGCGGCATCAACATCAGCGGCCAGGGCAATGGACGTTCCCATCGACTATATCCTCGCGACCGCAGGATGGTCAACTAAATTGATTTTTTAAAATGTTTTACCATAGGCCGATTACTGACCTGGGCTATTTGCCCATTCTGTTTTGTGTCCACTTTAGCCTCCCCTAAGATAGAGAGGTAGCTAATAGATTGTTTTATTAACGTAAACTATTAATACATTGGAATCAATGTCATGGTTAATGCATTGTTGATTATTCACTCATCCTGAGTCAATCGATGCAGTGAGACGCCGGGATTTGAATCTGTGGCATGAAATCACAGAGCTTTGAACTCTTCATGGAATCACTCACCTGACTCCGAAGTAAAATATTAAGATTAAATGAGAATTTACCAGTTTGAACTTTGATCTTTATTTTATGAGGCGTTACGTTGGTGATTACGTGCCCTCCACTCCCAACCCTTTCTCACAAAGGTCAGCTGGCAGTTCTCAAGTTGCTGATCTTACTATGTTACTTCAATTACCGTTACCTGTAATTTCATACCGCGGCTTTGAAGATTGACGCGCATGTGGACTGGCGGGGCTTCTTCACGTAATCACCAATAAACTCCTCATAAAATAAAGATCAAACTTCAAACTGGTAAGTTCTCATTTAATCTTACTATTAAACATAAAAACTTCCCCCCCCCCCCCCCCCCCCCCATTGTGAGGGAAGGCTGCAAAGTCCAGTCCTCTTCCTCGTGTTCACCCGTGGTTGGGCCTATTTGAGATCTCCGCAGTCGCCGCAATGGTGGCCCGATGTTTCAGGCCCTCTCGCCGGATGATGGAGCTCCGGCATTGGAAGAACACTCTTCAGCGGATTGGAGTGCCTTGAACGGCCGCTTACTACTGGAGACCGAGCTCCCAAAATCCACAGGCCGCGCTGGTTGGAGCTCCAACCCTGGCGATCTCGGCGAAAGATCACAGGCTCTGCGGTGTTCAAAGGCAGCGCCGCCGCATCTGGACGCTTCGCAGACCCCACAGCTTCGCGATGTTGGAGTCGCCGGTCTCAGCACTCTGGAGCTTACCGCACGGCAGCCCTCGGTAAGGCATCGCCCGCTCCGCGATGGTGCTTCAGTGCTGCATCGCCGCCGAAGCTGAAGATTTTGGCCGGTCCTGGCAGGAAACGGCACTTCAGTCCAGGTGGTAGGCTGCGAGGGGGGGGGGGCAAAGATGCAGCTCGGAGGAAAGGCGCATCCCCGACCAAGAACTGAGGAAAAAAACAGTTCCCCCCCCCCCCCCCACTAGACCTCTGAAACAAAACGTTTTAACGTACTAAAAACAACTTTAAAGGGTGAAAGGATGAACAGCTGCAGGCTGGGCAGCCATACTCAACAGCGCCCCCACTCATTCTAAAATCTCGAGCACAAAGTTCATGTGAACCCTTAATAGAAACGGTGAAACTGTTGCGCGAATGTATCTTTCACAGGAAGTTTTCATGCTAATTTGGAGTTCCGTTTTACCTCTTAAGTGGATTCAGAGACACTTTCTCCCCAGCTGTTATCTGACAACGGAATCATCCTATCACAACCAGAGAGCAGTGCTGAACTACTATCTGCCTCATTGGTGACCCTCGGACTATCCTTGATCGGACTTTGGTGGCTTTGCCTTGCACTAAACATTATTGCTTTATCATGTATATCTTCACTCTAAATGCCTAAATTGTATCTCTTCACTGTAAATGCCTTCATGTATTGTCTTTCTGCTGACTGGATAGCATGCAACACAAGCTATTAACTGTATCTCGGTACACGTGAAAATAAAATAAACTAAACTAAAATATATCAAAACACTATTTCAAACAAAAAAAATTGTGCTCTTTCTGGATTTATGAGCACATGGTTTTTGTAGAGATAATACCAATAAAACGGCACAGCTGGTACACCTGCTTCTTCACAGCTCCAGCAACCTTGGTTCATTCCTGTCCTCCTGCTGTTGTCACAGGGAGTCCGCATGTTCTCTCTGTGGCTGTGTAGGTTTCCGCTGGGTGTTTCAGTTTAGATAGAGCTCAGGAACACCTCGCATGTCATCCAATACTTTTCTCCAACTTTCTTTCCAAATAACAGTTTTTAATTTTTCTATCAGTTATCTATATTGCTTTTGGCCACAACAATTCAGAACACTAACTAAAGCTGATGTAATCACCCCCACCCCCCTTCTCAAATACAGTTTAATATCAACCTTTGGCTTATGGAATGTGACATATTCTTGCAGATGACATTATATGGTGCATCATTTGCATTGGAAGGCAACTTATATTGTCCTTAACTTCCTTAAGGAGCAATTTATTTTCATTCTGTAATTTCAGAAATCTCAGGGAATATTTACTTTAATTTTCAATGTTCGGCCTCTTCCATGGAGAACTTTGTGGCAGACACTTATCAGAAATCAGTGAATACTATTTGGATTTTGGGATCAAAATTTTGCTGGAATAAATGTCCAATCCCTGTTCATCATCCTTGTGCATTCCTGTGGTCTGTCAATCATATCATCTCTGTGAACTCTACCATTCCTAAACCTCTCTGATATCTCTGAGTTTCTTCATTTCATCCCAAATGTCTTTCACACATCGATTAGGATGTAATAGCAGACATCATGAACTCTGGAGTTTCCTCTTCAAATCTCTTCAATCGATCCACCTTCTCTTCCTCCTGGACCCCCCAAGTATCATAACCCTCTTCTTTATAGAATTTATTAAAACTTGTGTCTTCAGCCTAGTCTAATGTTGCTATTTGTGGCTTAGCGTCATTCCTTTCGAGTAGTCCTATTACACTTTATTGTGCTTTTGGTCATGCTTCTTGAATGATTGTAGTTACACTGCAACTATTATCATTCATGCAACAATTATTATTTTTGTAATTCATATTCTAATTATTTTTTCTGCTCACCAGGGATTTTGCAGTAAATACTCAAACTCAATGGAACTCAGTTGCTCCATCACAGTTAAGAATGGGAGCTATTTGGCATGGTAATGTATGGTGTGGTCTATGCTTAAAAGAGGAGAAAACAATGTACATTTATGCAGCAGCTCTGATATTGTGATAACTGCCCAAGATGCTTTACAGAAGTTAGAGAAGGTTGACCAGAGATTTAGCCACAGAGGTAGAGTTTAAGAGAACCTTACAGAAGGCAAATGAAACCCAACAATAGAGAGATTTAGTGAAGAAATCCAGTCATGATGGTCTAGCAGTTGAAGACTCTATTGCCAGTGGTGGACCAAGAGGACTGGTGATCTCCGGATGTGTGCAGATATCTCAGAGTTACAGGATTAGAGGAGGCAAGCGTGCTAGGAGAAATAAGACCATGCATTGACATTTCTGAAGTATTTACATTTATCGATAGACATTGTTTTGCATGGGGTCAACCTTATGTAGCCTAATTTTGTGGAATCTCATTCTTGATTCTCCTCCTATACCACACCTGGAGCAAAGGTAGTACAAACATTCATAACAATGGAGACATAAGCAATTGCAGATGCTGATTTATAAATTGATGGGCGTGTAGGCAGAATAAAACACAAAGCAATGGACTAACCTCGTGGGTCGGGCAACATCTCTAGAGGACATGGATAGGCATGGTTTTGGTTAAGGCCCCTTCATTAGACCATTCATAACCATGGCAGTTAAGGTATTGTTAAAATATACTCATGTTAACACTGCTGTCTTCTTGTCTTGAGATTGAAGAAAGTTTTCCATTTATAAGGCAACACTACATGCAAAAATGCACTTTGGTCAATGAAGTACTTTTCAGTGGATTTAAGTTATAACCTGAACCAATTGGCAACGAAAGTCACCTGATCCTCTGAAATAGAAACTCAGCAATATTTCTCAATTTTGTGGTCAGTGATTCAGTGAGATAATGACCACGCACTCACGGAGACGAGCTGTTGCGCTTTACACGTTCCATGCTCTCTCTTCTATTAATGCCCTTGTAAGGTCTCTCTGTTCACTGTAACTCAATGTGTTTAATGCTGTCTATGAATGCTGAAATCATCCTCCAAATTTCCATGGATCCTGGAGCTATATTTTAATTGTGATGTCATCCTCCTCATCTTAATCCTTCCATCTCATCTTCACTTGATTTCAGATCCACAATATATCTTCACTTAAGATCCTGAAGTCTCAGAAACAGCAATGAGATAAATTATCTGATCATCTGTTTCAGCAATGTTTGATGATGGACAAATATTGATTTTAACAGCAAACAAGCTCGTGTTTGGTCTCAGAGGAGCTTTTATGCCCTTCTGAGGAGGCAGATCACATAGCTGAACTAGAACAGGTTAGACTTGTTGATAATCTTGTCTCTGGAGTGTGATTTTGATGGAGGTTGAAGTGAGGAAAAGTGCATATGAATGTGAGAGTGAGGTTATGCATGTGAGTGTGTGAGTATGTGAGTAGGAATGAGTGTATGTGAGTGTACGTGTGATCGCATGTATGGGTGATTGTGTGTGTGAGGGTGCCTGTGTATATGAATCTGAGTGTGTGATAGTGAATATGAGTGCATGTAACAGCAATGTTACAAAATTTTGAGATTTAAAAAATCAAGTCTGCAATTTATCCCATCAGATAAAGCATAAAAAGAAGTTTAATTTGACACCGAATTTACTTTCATATCTTCAGTATTAAGAAAGTTATGGCCATTTTCATACTCGGAAATTAGCATCTTGCTCCCCATTGCCTTTCAATTGACTTAACTCAAAAGCTGTGATCTGGAAAAATTAAAAGCCCATAACTTTCTTAAAAATTAAGAGAACTCAATGAAATTTTCAGTTATTGTAGATTGAAGCATTCTGAAACAAATATTAAACAATCTTACTTGGATTACCTGAAATTAAAGCATATAATTAGTTAGTTATCTAATTGTAGCTAATTACAAAATTCAATGAGTAGATCTAAACATCTATCCATTTCTTAAGAAAAGATAAACTTTTTTTAAATTGCCTAAGTGTCCAAATAACATTCACACAATAATCCACAATATAACATAATTTTTAAATCTCATTTTCATGAATTTCTGGGCCAAATAGAAGGAATTTAGTGTTTGATTCCTGTAAATTAATGGCCATTTAAATCAACTAGCGAGTGGGTTTTAGTGGAATGCGGTGGATTGGAACGTTGCGGTTAGCGGTGAAGTCGGGGGGAAAAATATTGTTTGTTCATTAATTTTTTGAGACCCCATTTCGCAACATAAAAATATTATTAAAGCCTCCCGAAAAACCAACTTTTAATATAAAAATAAACTATTTACCTTTTTTTCTCCCCTACGGAAAATGCTTCCAGTTGTCAGTTCTCACGGCTTTTTAAGGTGATTTTTAAATTACTCTAGTTAATAAATAATCTAGAGTAATTTAAAAATACCTTCATTGATGAAATGTCGGAGCGATTTTTCTTCCGCAACTAAATCGCCCGACATTCATCGATTATCCCAGTCTGTCGAAAAACGGCACTTTAAGCCCGCCCCCCTCTGAAAGGCGCCAAAGTCGCACACACGGGGAGCGGCAGAACTGCAGCGCCGCTAAAGGTAAGTTTTGCAACATACCTACATGTAAGAGTGCGTGTGTGAGTGTGAAACCACGTGTGTGAAGGAGGGAGGTAAGCTCGTAACCATGCTACGGCAGAGTTAAGACTTACAGCTTTTTGCAACATGGTCTGCAGACACTAGAACTCTGAATCTATGTTGAAGAGGCATTTAGGCAGACATTTAAATAGTTAAGGGATAGAAGGATATAGTCCTAACGGGTTAATGGGATTAGTGTATATGGGCCGAAAGGTAGGTAACGGTGTGCTGGACTGAAGGGTGTCTGTGCTGTCTAATTGTATGATTATGAAATACAAACTGAAAATGCTGTCATTTAAAGTCTGAGGTTCTTCCGCAGCAGACCTTATTTCAAAGACATGGCATGTGGGGAAGGGGGGGGGGGGGAGGGGGAGGGGAGAAGGGGGGAGAGAAGGGGAGAGAAGGGGAGAGAAGGGGGGGGGGGGGGAGAAGAAGGAGTGGAGACACTTTTAAGAGGCCAGACAACTTTTAATAAGCCAGAGGTACACAGTTGTGAAGTTTGGCGGGTATTTAACATTACCGGTCGGTTATCCTTGGTTCGGAAAACCTGCAAAGGTGATTAACTAAAACTACCTGCGATTACCTCGACTACCCATAACTACATGGCGATCCCGCTACAACTGCACCTACGACTACAGGATTATCGATTTTCTCCATGTTGAAAAATTTGTCGCGACCATACTAAGGCCGCGACGAGTTCTCAGAAAGCAGGAACTCCTCGCGACCATGAAGGAGACTCACCAGAGACCACCAGCGAAAATGTGGCGACCATGTGGCAACCATGGGGCGATCATGAGCGAGCGCAGAGTCTCCTGCACTTGCGTAAAAAGTCGCCTAAGTGGGACAGGCTCTTTAGTCTCATTGCTTCTTCAGGAAGTAGACATCATGTGGTGTCTTGCTCCTCACCAAGTATTATGGCCATTGGTTGAATGGAGACTATTTGCTCTTTCATGGGCATTACATTAAGATTTGCTGTGTGTCGATATAGCTTTTGTACCCAAGGCTGGATTAAACGGGAATTCATCCAATGAGGCCAGCCCCATTTATGGTCCGCTTGCAGATCCCATGCAAGTGAATGGAGATATTTTATGGATGGATCAATGCCTAATAAACATCATAATATAAATAAGATATGAACAAAATGTGATTGCAGCCTTTTTATGTGAACTTAAGTAACGTTTTCACACTCTCTTCATTATTAATTCAGGTTTAATTTTATTTTTATTTCTAACATAACCGAAAATGTCTTTAACTTTGCTCTTATCCTTCATTAGGCCCTTTAAATAGTTTCCCCACCTTCTTAAGCCACCTTAATTTCTGCCCTCTATTTGACAACATTGAAACAACATCCCAGCTTTAATGTTGTTAAAGAAGGGACTGCAGATGCTGGAGAATCGAGGGTTACACAAAAAGCTGGAGAAACTCAGCGGGTGCAGCAGCATCTAAGGAGGGAAGGAGATAGGCGACGTTTCGGGTTGAGACCCTTCTTCAGTCTGAAGAAGGGTCTCGACCCGAAACGTCGCCTATCTCCTTCGCTCCTTAGATGCTGCTGCACCCGCTGAGTTTCTCCAGCTTTTGTGTAATCCCAACTTTAATTTTTGACTGAAAACTCATTCCATCCTTGTCTTTCCAGTCCTTCACGATCTATAAGTGACAAGATTGATAAGGCTGCATCATAACATTGACACGGGTAAGACAATCTTTTGTGTAATTGCTTCACGTCAAAGATGGTTGTGATTCTGGTAGAATCATCTCAACCTTGACACCGACTGTGAATTTTTGCAGACAGAATGGATCTCTTGCAAAGCATCTGCAATTGTTCATAAAAGGAAATTAGCCTGATTAATCAGAAATGCACAAATTCAAATCTACATCAATTTATTTTTGCAAATAGAATGCAGATTTTGTTTTACTGTTGGGCATTAAATTATTCTGTGAACTGGACAATTTTACTTTAACATAATCATTGATACAAGTTAAATAGTAACAAGGGATTGCCTGCAAGCTCTTGCTTACAAGCGTGGTGCTACCTTGATTATCCGCTCATTCCAAATGAAACTGTGTTCAAATTGTGAAATAGAATAAGATAACAAAGTAAATTATTGATGCACTCATATTATGCCAAGCAGAAAGTGTTGCCATCTTACTGTAAAGATTTCTGGTTCCTTTGGAATTTTAATTGAACTGCTTTAGATGTAATATATAAAAGTCCATAAAATGAACTGTGAACCAAAAATAGTGATTTTGTTTTAACTCAGATTCTCTGTTTTTGCTTGCCATTCCAATTTAATCAAATTATTTCACCTCACTACACTTAACTTTGATTTGTACAATAATGGGCCTGATTCAATTCCCTCGTGGTGAGAACAATAGTAATTCACACCACATCTTTAAACCAACCTAGTCACATTTTGACAGGCATAACTAATGAAGGCCTCATGAAAACAGATGGAGATCTGACTGAGGGGTCAGAAGTTGGGCATTGATAATGGCAGGCTGGGCCTGAGCATGACATACATATTGGGGCACAACTTGATGTCTAATGGTAGTGAACAATACACTTCTCAGCCCTCTTCAAGATGTTATTTCTATTATTTAATGAATATTTTATCAAGCTCTGTTAGATGCTACATTGATACGAGCTACCCACTTCCTTTCCCCTCATCTCTTTCTTTCTTGCCATTTGCTCTCATCCCCATCACTTCCCCTCTCACCAACCACAGCACTAGTCCAACCAGATTCTCAGCTCATCATTATCCCCAACTGAATCCAGTTGTCCAATTCAACTGGACAACTTTGAATGGCACAGAAAGAAGCCTTGGCCCAACCAGTCTGTTGACAATTATGTTCCCGGAGCTTCCTACAGTCTTTCCTATCTATGGTCTAAAGGTTAATTGCTGACCAAAGTTTTCTAGCAGATGCAGATGCACAGTAGCAGATGCTGGCCAAGGATAAAAAAGGCTTATTGTGGATAAAGATAAGATTCTGACTGATCCACTTCACCCAAAATCTTGACATTATCAATATTGACCAAGATGACCTCAAGGCAATGATCCTCCTATTCCAAAACTACAAAAAAGAACCATAAGGTTCACAGTAACCTTATAAAGATTGTGATAAGGCCCACAGTGACTTTCTCAAGTCACACCATCCACTTGACTTTGTCAACGCAATCATTGCATACAGATGATGTCAACTAGTAGAACAAACAGTATCAAGACCATGAGGATGGGGTAGGAGTTACAATGAAGACACTTAATCTCATCCTTAGCCTTTATTCCCAACAGATTACTTGTCACACTGTGTCACATTGGTATCTTTTTCTAGTGTTGTAATTATTGTACTAACGTTTTGGAAATCCTTTGTAAATTATAACCGCTGTAGAAATCACTCCTCAGAATTATATGTGTTTCATTAAAATTATAGCTGTGTTTAATCTGCGTTGTAATGTCTTGACGTAGGTATAGGACTCTAAAAGGAGTTCACTCAATATCATTATGTCTTGATTACATTTGTCAGGAAAACCCTCTATTCTCATATGTAGAGCCATGATTTTGCCATAAATACCATGTGCCTTTTCATGCCTTTTTTTGATGATTTCACCAAGATAATGTATTCTTCACGATCTAGTACCTAAGTCAGGCTTTTGTTTTTGCTATTTTGCTAAAAGGTTGTGCTATTTTCTCCAGTTGTACCGTGATTACAATGACGTTTTCTATGTTTACACGTTACTATTAATGTTATTATTAAAATGTTTACATAGTATAAATTACAAGAAAGGTTCCACCACCGGGGCGAAACCGGGTCGCCACCATTGGTCGTTCATTCATTCATGGCCCTGCCCGCTGGCTCAGTCTTGTCCAAAATCTATTTATTGCTTCCAATTTTGCAAACTTCCCACCAGCTACCACTTTCCTTGAGAAACGTGGCGAAACAGTGAATAACTTGCAGGTTTTCAACAAAGTAACTAACGATATTCGTAAAGTTCCTGGTAAAGACATACAAGGAAAATGTGAGAGGGTGATTTTAGCTAACAAAGATCTTGAAGAAATACAAACCATAGTTAAAGTTCTCAAAGGTAGTTGTAATGCACAAGATATCGACATGAATGGAGTCTGTAGCTTGTTTCGGATATGCACCAGTGACCTTATTATAACAGTTGGAGAGGGGACAATTTATCTTGTTTGAAAATGTTGAATAAATCTTCCCCAAGTCCTTTCAAATTCAACCAAGGGTTCAACAATGTCTCTCCTAATTTTTTCTAAAGTGAAACATTTCAGAGTACCAATGGAGTGTGGTCAGAGGATTAGAATCTTTACATGAGAGAAAAAAGAAAATTCTTTGTCATTTGGGTGTAAGAATATCCAGACTTCTAACATTCCAGAGACAAGTAAAAATGAATGGATAAAACTAGCTAATTTATTTGGAAGCACATGATCAGATGCAGCTCTGTCTATCGAGGGGTTCAACAGCAGTTAAAATCTCCACCCATTTTTAAAAGATGTTCATTTAAATTAGGAAAGGATGCGATTAACTGTTTAAAAAACTGAGGGTGATCAATATTAGGTGCATAAACATTCACCATAGCAACTTTTTGGCTATGAAATGTTTCATAATGAACAAATGAAATTGAGGAGAATAAAAATAGAGACTCCTTTCACCTTGGCCTGTGAATTTGAATGGAACTGCTGTCCTCTCCAAAACTTGAAAAATCGTTGACTGTCATCTTGCCTTACATGAGTTTCCTGAACAAAGATAATCTGAGCATTTAGTCTATGAAGAACTTAAAAAAAAAATCATTCCTCTTAATTGGGTGGTTCAAACCATTCACATTTCATGAAAGGAAGTTAATAACTTTATCCATATTGTTTGTAAAAATCATGTGGAATGTAAAGGGTTAATTTCTTAAAGCATAATATTTCATGATACTGGAAGGAGAAAAATCCAGGGCGGAGCCAGAAGTGACGACATTTCAGATATTTCTGTAGTTAAAATTCTACCCAGCTTGAAGAAACTAAGCTAGAAGTGAAATACCCCCCCCCCCCCCCCCCACCCATGCAAAGCCTGAAACTGACCAGTAGACTGTCAGTACGCTACCTAATCCCTTCCCTACCCCCATCTCTCCTAACGACAGCATCCAACGTGAGAAGAAGGCATATTTACCACTCAATAGCCAAAACAAAATTAATGTTATGGTTAAGAAGTGCATGTTAACTGTGGAACACAAGAGCTATTTCATATTATTTATCCAAGGTCAAAATATGAAAAACAAGAGCTGCTTCACTTTGTTTGTCTAAAGACAGGGGAAAAAAATCCTTCAATTTTCAAAACAGAAAAGCTAACAAAGAAAATCTTTAAAATTAATATATAATACCATTACATTAAATTAACAATATCTTAGAGAAGGTAAAAGTTGTTGTTTGAGACTATCATACTAAAATTCTGAAAGGTAAATTAAAGAACAACTCATCTAATTAAATTCTTAATCATTTATAAAACAATATATTGTCAAAATAGGAATGGTAAATCTCCAATTGTAACTTAATCAGCTATCAGTAGCTCCCAGTTGCGGCTTCACCCCTATAAGCCTCCAGAAAGCTGGAAGCGTCTTGAGGATTGTTAAAACAATGATTGTTACCATTAAAGAGTTGTATACGCAGTCTAGCTGGATAAAGTAAGGTGGGGCGCAACTTTTTCTTAAACAACTCAGACATTACATTATGGAAAGACTTAATTCTTAATTCTAAAAGCTCATGGCTGTAATCAGGAACAAACCGAAACTTGCATCCTTCATATTCAACCATGCCCAACTTTTTTGCTGCCTGGAGGATATTCTCCTTCATGTGCAAGAAGTGAAACTGAACGAGGAACGATCAAATGTCTCGGATTATCTTGGGGACCAGATTTCTTCCCGATCCAAAATTGGAAGATTTTCATAGTGCTCAATGTTGAAAGTCTCCTTTAACATTTTAGAAGCATATTTTATAACATTATCTCCTTCTTGCCCTTCCAACAAACCAACAATTTGCTAATTCAGTCGATGGCTTCTGTTTTCCAGATCCATATTTTTAATCTTGTATTGCAGGGGTGCCTGAGTATTTTCATTAATTTTCCGTTTCAGTTTTTCAATCTTCAAATCTCTCTCCAGGCCAAAGGTTTGCAAGTTATCAATTTGTTCCTTCTGTTCATGAGATTCATCTTGTAACATAATTAGCTTGTCTTGAATCTCCTTCAATTTGCTCAAAATTCCTTTCACCATTTCTTCCAAACTGCAAAATCTTGTTTTCAGTTCATTTTTCAGTTCATTTTTCATTTCACCGTTCATTTTCGATATTACTTCCAAGATACCAGAAACAGAAGCTGTGCCAGCCCCACGCTCCCTTGGAGAAACTATTTTTTCCATCTTGTCTCCATCCTTTACATGATTAAAACATATAAAAGTGTTATCAACACTTTAAGAAAAGTTAGACTGTGCCAAGTAATAATAATTTCATTTCATCCAAACTTACATTTCATTTCGGAGTCACGTGAGTGACTTCGTGAAGAACCCGCCAGCACGCATGCGCGACATATTGTCGCTACGCATTGCAGTCGACGGCTGGAGGTGGAGTGCGGCTCACCACCAGCCCTTCATAAGGGCCACTCAGGTAAGTACAGGCAACCTTGAGTTGGTTGTTCCTGCTGTGTTGAGTATTTTTTCTCTCCAACAGGAACATGGATAAAAGGAGTATGGGCCACAGGATGTCCGTAAGGAGTCGCCGGCCACCTATCCCGGAGCCCTCTTCAACGGCAGCACCCGCTAGACGGGCCATGAAAAAGGCGCGCAAGTCGGGGAGCCCTGTATTCACAGGACCCGACCCACCGACACAGCTGAGCTCTAGCGGGGATCCCGCAGAGCAGGATATCGGTACGGCGCCAGAGCAGGTAGACCCTGACTCCATCTCATTATCACCAACGGGATCGTTGGCTGATGCGAGCAAACGGGGTTCACGTGCTGCTGCACGGCCCTTCTCCCTGAGCCCTCGTGGAAGAGCCAGGGATAGAGCTCGTCTACCTAGCCCTTCACCGGCGGAGGCTTCACCAGACGCCGCTAGATTGCGGACTGGTGGTTCGGCGAGACCCGAGTCCACTGGCAGACCTGGGAGGGCCAGTGTAGATTCACCACCCAGCAGGACCAGGAAGAGTCGCACAGGTGGAGTCTCGCCACGGTCACCGCGTTCCCCATTGGCGGCAGGACGGGACCATACGCCGTCTGGGTCCAGATTAAGGACAGTCGGCAAGCCCGCGCGGATGTCGGGTCACCACGCTGTGGCGTTGGGTGCTGACCTCTCACCGCATTTGCCCTTCGAGGCAGCGGGGCCTAGCTCAGCCAAAAGGAGGCGCATGAGCAGATCCGCATGGGAGACATTTCATCTCGGCACTGAGATTACCTCGACGAGGTACGGGCCGATGATAGGAGCCTCAGAAGTTCCTTCGGGCATGAGGACTCCGACCGCCCGTTCTCGCATGATGAAGGGTGAATTGACAGGATGGAGAGGATGATGGAACAAATCCTGCAGCAAAATCAAAGACGGGAAACATTCAGTTCCAGGGGACTCATGGATATATCCCCATCGTCAATGGATAGCATGAGACAGCCAGAGGAAGAGGAGATCTTGGTCCACGCACCAGTAGCACCTGAGGCCCCTCAGGAGGAGCTCCTGGACGTGGCAGCCAAGTTTGCGCTACCCGAATCGTCGGGACAACCCCTCAATACCAAACTGGCTGCTACCATTGACTTCCTCACAAACCATCAGCTACAGGAGCAGGTCCTTGCGGAGGCCATGAACAGACACAAGGCACCGGGTAATTGTAACTCCCTAAACGTGCCTATTGTGAACATGCCGATTTGGGGCAAAATTAGCCCAGGCATCAGAGCTCAGGAAGTAAGATTGCAAAGGATCCTGAAACTGCTCACTGCTGGGATTACCGATTTTGCAAGGTCGGTGGATGGCGTGGATTTGGACACCGAGCAAGAGGATGTTCTGGCACTGCTTGCAACACGCAGTATGAAATTAATGCTTTCAGAAAAAGCATTATCAAGCCTACATTGAACCCTAAATTCGCGGGGCTATGCAGAGCACCCCCTACACCACCACCCAGACAGTTGTTCAGAGAAGACCTCCCGAAGCAGGTCAAGGAGTTGGATGATCATGCAAAGACAGTGGGTCTTATGAGGTCACATACCTTGACCAGACAAACGGCCAGAAAAACACCATTCTTCAGGCCACGAGGTCAAACCGAAAGGCCAGCAAGGACCTACGCTCCAGCGCCTCCGCAATATCAGCAGCCTCAACAGCCCAGGCCTTTTTTAGGGCTAGGCCCGCAGCGGCCAGCATGGAAAATGCGGACTCCGCATTACCAGCACAACCCAGCACCTCCACATTCCACCAAACATGTCAGGGACCGCCGATAACCATGAAGGTAAGGCGGTCTGGATTTCATGCACTTGCATGTCTAACCTCACATGTTGGGGATAGACTACGGTTTTTTAAGGAGGCATGGGAAACCATCACTTCAGATGAGTTTATCTTACAAAGTATTCAAGGCCATGAGATTGAGTTCATAAATGGTCAAATTCCTCCACCTCAGCATATGCTGAATCGCAAATTTACACTTTCCAGCAAGGAAACGGCAGTAGGCTATGCTGAAATCTTGAGGCTACAAGAAAAAGGCGTGATAGAAAGAACTATACACGAACCAATTGAATTTGTATCTAACATATTCACAAAAACCAAGAAAGATGGAGGATGTCGGGTTATTATTGATCTGACCCATTTGAATACTTTTGTAAAATATACCCATTTCAAAATGGACACATTCATAGAAACATAGAAATTAGGTGCAGGAGTAGGCCATTCTACCCTTCGAGCCTGTACCGCCATTCAATATGATCATGGCTGATCATCCAACTCAGTATCCCGTACCTGCCTTCTCTCCATACCCTCTGATCCCCTTAGCCACAAGGGCCACATCTAACTCCCTCTTAAATATAGCCAATGAACTGGCCTCAACTACCCTCTGTGGCAAAGAGTTCCAGAGACCCACCACTCTCTGTGTGAAAAAATTCCTTCTCATCTCGGTCCTAAAGGATTTCCCCCTTATCTTTAAGCTGTGACCCCTTGTCCTGGACCTCCCCAACATCGGGAACAATCTTCCTGCATCTAGCCTGTCCAACCCCTTAAGAACTCGTAAGTTTCTATAAGATCCCCTCTCAATCTCCTAAATTCTAGAGAGTATAAACCGAGTCTATGCAGTCTTTGTTCATAAGACAGTCCTGACATCCCAGGAATCAGTCTGGTGAACCTTCGCTGCACTCCCTCTATGGCAATAATGTCCTTCCTCAGATTTGGAGACCAGAACTGTACGCAATACTCCAGGTGTGGCCTCACCAAGACCCTATACAACTGAAGTAGAACCTCCCTGCTCCTATACTCAAATCCTTTTGCTATGAAAGCTAACATACCATTGGCTTTCTTCACTGCCTGCTGTACCTGCATGCCTACTTTCAATGACTGGTGTACCATGACACCCAGGTCGTGCTGCATCTCCCCTTTTCCTAATCGGCCACCATTTAGAAAGTAGTCGGTTTTCCTATTTTTGCCACCAAAGTGGATAACCTCACATTTATCCACATTATACTGCATCTGCCAAACATTTGCCCACTCACCCAGCCTATCCAAGTCACCTTGCATTTTCCTAGCATCCTCCTCACAGCTAACACTGCCCCCCAGCTTAGTGTCATCCGCAAACTTGGAGATATTGCCTTCAATTCCCTCATCCAGATCATTTATGTATATTGTAAATAGCTGGGGTCCCAGCACTGAGCCTTGCGGTACCCCACTAGTCACTGCCTGCCATTGTGAAAACGACCCGTTTACTCCTACTCTTTGCTTCCTGTTTGCCAGCCAGTTCTCTATCCACATCAATACTGAACCCCCAATGCCATATGCTTTAAGTTTATATACTAATCGCTTATGTGGGACCTTGTTGAAAGCCTTCTGGAAGTCCAGATACACCACATCCACTGGTTCTCCCCCATCCACGCTACTAGTTACATCCTCGAAACAGCCAAATCTTTGATTTCTGAGGGCTGCTTCATGGCCTGCATTGATTTAAAAGATGCATACTATTCAGTATCCATTCAGAAATATCACAGGAAGTTCTTGAAGTTTACCTGGATGGATCAGCTTTGGCAATACAAAGCTTTGCCTAATGGGCTTACCACAGCCCCCAGATTGTTTACTAAATTACTCAAGCCAGTGCTAGCTACACTGAGGAGGAAAAATCACATGGTTATGGCTTATCTGGATGGTATCCTAATCATTGGAAACACTCTGGAATCAGCAAATTGGCAGTCTCAGCCACTGTGGAAATTTTTCAAAGAGTGGGATTCATTATCCATCCAGATAAATCAAAGTTCTGTCCTTCACAGGTCATGGATTATCTGGGATTCATGGTGGATTCCAATCGCATGATGGCCACCATACCAGCTAACAAAATTGGGGATGTCATTCAAGCATGTAAGAATCTGGTCTGCGCCAGTATACCATCAATTAGACAAACTGCTAAGGTGATTGGGATAATCGTAGCAGTTTTTCCAGCTGCTCAATATGGACCTTTGCATTACCAAAATTTGCAAAGATCCAAGATTTCAGCGTTAAAATTGAACGCTGGACATTTCGATAGACCTATGCAGCTGCCCCTCAAGGCAAAAATTGAGTTACAATGGTGGATTGATAATATCCATAATTCATTTAAACCCATCATTGTGCCTAGTCCGATGGTATACTTACAAACAGACGCAAGCTCCCATGGCTGGGGAGCCTCTGACAACTACACTAGTTGTGGAGGCAGATGGGACACCCTTGAATCTACCCTGTTGTTATCACAAGGGATAAATTATTTGGAGATGCTAGGAGCATTTCACGGACTTAGAGCTTATTGTTCAAACTTTACTGACACTCATGTCCGTCTCCAAATAGATAATACCACTGCGGTGGCATATCTAAATCATATGGGCGGTACCAGGTCAATTTCATGTGATGAATTGGCAAATACAATCTGGCTCTGGTGCATACAACGGAATATTTGAATTTCAGCTACCTATTTACCAGGTAAGCTCAATACAGTGGCGGACACCAGGTCACGGAAATTTAATGACAACATCGAATGGATGTTAAATCCCCAAATATTCGCAAAAATTACAGCCAAATTTGGTAAACCGGATATTGACCTTTTTGCGTCACGGTTGAACCATCAGGTACCAACATACGTATCATGGGAGCCAGATCCTGGGGCAATGGCGATGGACGCGTTCTCGCTAGACTGGGGGAAATGGTTTTTCTATGCATTTCCTCCATTTTGCCTCATCAGTCGGGTATTGCGGAAAATACAGTCAGATGCTGCTAAAGGCATCCTTATCATACCCGACTGGCCTACGCAGCCATGGTATCCGGTGGTCCTTGATATGATCAGTCAACCATGGGTCCTCTTAGAGGGTTGCCCACAGCTGGTGACGAACCCTGTCTCAGGGGAACTACATCCCTGCCATAGTCACTTAAAGTTATTGGCTTGCAGGTTCTGAACAGGCCACTCCTGCAGTATGGTCTATCATCAAGGACTATGGATACTATTGGAGCATCATGCAGGGAGTCCACTAGGCGACAATATCTCACGCATATCAGGAAATGGGAAACCTACTGCGGCCGCTCCAACATTGCATATGACTCCGTTACTATCACTGATGTGCTGGAATTCCTTGCAGGGTTGCATCATGATGAACACCTCAGCTACAGTGCCATCAACAGCGCCAGGAGTGCGCTATCATTCTACCTCAATATTAAGGTAGGATCCAACAAGCTGGTGTCCAAACTTATGCGGGGAATATTTAATTCCAATCCGCCAAGACCTCGTTACTACATCACCTGGGATATTGGGAAAGTACTAACCCTGCTCAGGAAGTTGCTTCAAGCCCTCCTTCAAGCCCTTCCATGGCTTGAATTGGACAAACTCACCCTGAAGCTGGTGATGTTACTGGCACTTACTTCAGCGCAAAGGGTACAGACACTTCACAAGGTCAAGTTTGACAGAATGATCTCTACACCAGAAAAAGTAATCTTCTTTGTTGATGAATTACTTAAGCAGCATAGACCTGGATACACAGGGCTGCAGCTGAAGTTTCCAGCATACCCCGCTGATGCAAGGCTATGTTTAGCCACCCATATCCGCCACTATATCAAAGTGACGTGGAAATTAAGGGGAATGGAAAAATACCTACTTATCAGCCACAAAAAACCTCACCATAGAGTGACGGTACAGACGATCTCCAGATGGCTCAGGATTGTCTTGAACGAAGCAGGTATTGACACTAATGTCTTTAAATCCCATTCCACCAGGGCTGCATCGACGTCGGCGGCAAGGGTCATGGAGGTGCCCATGGACCATATTCTTGTTGATAATTATCTTACTTTGGTAATGTCCATAAAGAGCAAAGATTCACAATGCAGAATTCATTGTATACAAACATCGTGTATCCCAGCTTCATCGTGGAATTGTGCACAGTTAACAATGGAAAACCCCAACCATTTGTCTCACACCATGGGTCCTCCAGCAGTTCCGGCATTGATTTTCAAGCCCAGTGGAATGTCTATCCGACTTTACCCTTTCTTTCCTGGCTTTCACTCCAACTCTGTCCTGTACTGGGGTAAGGTTCCATATTCTTTCTCCATGAACTTCAGAAAAAAGGAGCAGGAGTAGGCCACTCAAACCTGCCCCACCATTCAATATGTTCATGGCTGATCTGCCCCAGGATCCACTTCTGCGGCAGTTCCCCATAATCCTCAGTTTCCCAATCTTTTAAAAAACTTATCTACCCCCTCTTTGACAATTTCCAATGATCTACTACTCAAAAATATTGCTTTTGAGTCCTCCAATTTTTCTGAGTGCTGAGGATAACACTAGTGACTGCCATTCACTAACATAACCTAGATATGGTTCCCCTGGGACCTCCCTGGATGGTGTGCCTGAGCTGTTTTTTATTTATGTTTATGGTGCCATTAAGATGGGACACAAATGCCATTTTTAATAGGCTGTTTCACTTTTAATGATTTTTTACTGAGTAACAGTAAATTAAACTTCTGAAATCTTACCGGGAGATAATAATTGTGCATCAATTATATGAGTAATGGGACTGTGTTAGATTATATGCTGATTAAAGTTGCTTTAATCATCCTTTCTGAACCATTATATTTCTTAAGCAAGAACTAAATGATACTTATAGCGAATGAGACACTGTTTTTGATAAATGGTCTGCGCTGATAGTGAAATTTCTCTTTATAGTCTTTACGCAGGTCATCGAAAGTGACGACGTGGCTCAAATACTGAAGAGTTTCTCTAAGGCTCTTGTTACAATTTAATAACATATTTTAACAATAACTTTTGTTTGCTACAGCACTTGAATTTGCAACTTTAAAAGGTAATCGCTACATCTCATTAAAAGAAGGATATCGCTAATTGGCCATTTTCTTGTTAACATCTACCTTTAAAAATATACGAGGCAAGAAACATTCCCTATAATCAGATTTCATGCTTACTGGCATTCCTTTTGCTTTTGTATCATATTTAACGAGGTTTGGCCAGACTGGTCTCATCTTGCTAATTATTTTCATATATATATAGTTCAAATAGGCTGATTAAGAAATTACTGTTCAAGATACTCCATTGTCTGTCTTCTTAAAATATTTCCTTCTTTATAATCTTCCAATATTGCTGTCATTATTCTTACAGCTATCTGCAATATCCCTGTACATCAGTTGTTTAATGAGGTTGATATGTGTTCTACAGACACTTCCACAGATGCGGCAGATGGTCCCCAATGTGGATGGATGGTGAATATGTAGAGACAAGGAATTGAACATGCTGGTTTACAACCAAAGCCCGCTTTACATTGAACCCAATGGAGGTTGGCAATTTTGACTCTCACCCACCCACCCAGAGTAAGCCTTGAAACCGATTCCAGTCTCATCTTCATCTAAGCCCACAGATAATAAATAGAAACAAGGAACTTCAGATGCTGTTTGACAAAAAAAATGAGACGAAAGGCTGGAGTAACTCAATGGGTCAGGCAGTATCTCTGGAGAACATGGATAGAAGATGTTTCAGGCTGGGAAACTTTTTCAGGTCCTGACCCAAAACATCGCCCATCCATGTATTTCAGAGATGCTGCATGACCCATTGAGTTACTCTAGCATTTTGTATCTTTTTGTGAAAGGTGAATAGTTTTTGAGGTGGTGAGTACCTTCAATAACTTTTATATGGCTTCTATGTCCTCCTGACCCTAGGACTTAAGCTTTCAGTATTCACTTATATGTTGCTTCTCCTCTTTGAACAGTCCTGGATCAGATATTTGCAAACGCCAGAGAGGATGCTACAGTTTTCACTGAGGTTTTACTTACATATTTGAATCTTTGCCTTCTGGCAATGTCTCCCCATGACACAGGTCAGAGATTAGTGCCTAGTTTGGGACTCTGTGGACAGGTACCCTAACCACATCACATGCCCAATAGATTTGACTATTTATATTTAAGGAAAGGACAGTGACCTTGGTCCATTTATAACCATATAACCATATAACAATTACAGCATGGAAACAGGCCATCTCGGCCCTTCAAGTCCGTGCCGAACAACTTTTTCCCTTAGTCCCACCTGCCTGCACTCATACCAGAGTGGGGAATTACAGACCAGTTAGTCTAACATCAGTAGTGAGGAAAATGCTAGAGTCAGTTATTAAAGATGGGATAGCAGCACATTTATCCTCAGTAAAACCCTTGGTCTTTAACACCACTTACTGGTTGCTGCTCATTTTATCCTTCCCTACCTCATTCCTTAACAGGAGATCCAGTGTTGTGCCCTGTTTAGTAGGGCCCTCCATATATTGATTAAGGTAGCTTTCATGGACACATTTAACGGTCCATCCTATCCAAGCCCTATACATTGTGGGAAACCCAGTCAATATTAGGAAAATTGAAATCTTCCAATAATACTACCCTATTATGTTTATAGTTATCTGTAATCTCACTGTACATCTGCTCTTCTAATTCCTGCTGACTCTATAGCCAGGACTTGAGGGCCTGAGATGGTATTGATACTTGTATTGCAAGAGAGGAAGGGTGGGGAGGTGGACAATCGAAGAATCGGTGCAGTCTGGAGGCCCAGAGTGAAAACACCAGGATAGAAATTATATTGATTGGTAACAGCTTGAGATACTAGGGACTCAAACCTACAAATAATGGGCCAGGGAGAGAGTCTCAGTGGAAGATGGCTGTGGAAACCGCACGGAGAGTTGATATCTTGGACAATGGTTGTAGGTCATTCCTCGGGATAAATAGACTGTGCATTTTAGTTTGAGAGTCAATGGGGAGGGACCCACTTCTGTGCAAAATAAAAGCCCCTTCCTGTATGTTATTAATAGCTCGTGGTTGTTCTGAGGGTGACCACCAATTGTGGGTTAACAAGCATTCCCAAAGGACAGTGATTTAACTACCTGTGTAACATTCAAATGCATGTCAATCACATGATCAGAAAAGGGATGAAATCCAGCAGAAAATAGCCAAGAAAAATTCCAGCGTGGCATTTAGTGCAATAAAAAATGTTGCAGCTGCCATTTTACTACACCTGACCTATATTGGAGCCAGTATTCATATTCTGCGGTAGAATCTCTTGCTAACTACCTAAAGTTAAGTAGTATTTGCATTGGGCAGATATCATTCATATGACTGTGTCTACCTATTTGAATTGTTACTCCTCATTTTAACTTATGCCTATGGTGCATTCATTGATTCAATCCTCTTTGAGACACGTAATGCTAAAAAACAGAGGAGCCGCTGAATATTCTTGTGATTTTTATTTCAAAATTCTGATTCTGTAATTGTAGCCTCGACAGAGTAAAAATGTACACCTTACAATCTAGCAGTCAAAACCAGCCCTCTTCCTGATTGTAGATTTCCCACCATGATCAGACTCCATCGGAGCATGTGTGAGAATGAGTACAGCTCATATGCATAAATTATATGGATTTTGTCACATCTTCCTTTTTGACATTTTGGGATTATATTTCCAACGATCCTAAACAAAGCAAACCTAAATACTTTTCATAATATTACATCGTAGTAATATGGTTTAACTTAACTGAATAAAACAACTGTTTTACAATTCACAATTTCAACCATAGCCACATTTGTTTTAATAACACAAAATAATGTTCACATGCTTTCTTCTCATAAGCATGTAGGTATATCCCAACAAAACACCTTACTTCTTGACATACTCGCCATATCTTTCTGGCAGTCTGACAACTCTTCCTGCCCTTGTCTTTATGATGGTGTTTCTTTCAGAAGTGTCTTTCTTTTCAGTGTGTACATTCTGTGCATCACTTCTAGTTTCTTTTCTTGTGCCACTTTGTTTTTGTTTAGTTTTCTCTGTGTTATGAGTTTCACGAGTTGTATCTTTTCCTGGTGATGCATGTTGTGTTGGTTTTTCCTGCGTCAGCTGAGGTTGCAAAGGTTTCTCAGTCTTCTTCGCACCTGGTGGTTTCTCTGGAGTTATGTGTGGGGGTTGTTCTCCGGTCTTCTTCCGATCCACTGGATTACGTCGGAATAGAGTCCTGACTATGTCTCGACTTCGTATGATCTCTCATCCAGTCATTTCTGAACTGTTGCTCTCTGCCATCTGGTATCTCCTAGTCTATATGGTTTGAGTCTTACAACATTACCTTCTTCCAGGATTGGCAGATCCTTGGCATGTTGGTTGTAGATCATTGACTGTTTTCCTTGCAAATCCTTCATCTTTTTCCTCTCAGTATCCTTTTTCCTCGTGAGTATCTCAGCACCACGTGGTTTGAGGAGGTTTGATGTAGTTGGAAGTGTCGTTCTTGTTCTCCTTCCATGTAGCCTTTGTGCAGGTCAACTGTTCACTTCTTGCGCAGGGGTGTTGCGCAATTCCAGTATTGCCAAGTAGACATCTGTCTTAGAGTGAGTGGTTTTCTTCAGCACTCGCTTAGCTGCCTTGACTGCTGATTCCACCTTACTGTTAGCTTGGCTATGTCTTGGAGAAATTGTAAAGTGGTCAAATTCCCATCTCCTGGCAAATTTGGCGAACACCTCAGATGAGAACTGTGTCCCGTTGTCACTTACCACAATGCTGGGAATTCCGTATCCTGCAAAGTGGTTCTTGAGTTTCACAATGATTGTCTTGCTGGTCAGGTCCTATAGTCTATTTCCCAGAAATTAGATAGATAGTCAACTGTGAATAAATAATGTTTTCCCGCAAGTTCGAACAGACCAGTTCCCACTTTCTCCCATGGGCGATCTGGGAGGTCATGGAGTTTCTTTCTGATTCTGTTGTTTGTACGTCCTGCAGGCTTCACAGTTTGAAATGAACTGCTTCCCATCGGAGTTCATTCCGGGCCATAAAATGCATTCTCTAGCACATCTGAGGGTTCCTTCTTCTCCTAGGTGAGATGTGTGGAGTGTCTCCTCATTATCTTTTCATAGAGTGATAGGGATTACAACTCTCTCTCCTCTGAATACTAGGCCATCTTCCACACTCAACTTGTCACTGACGTTGATGTACGGTTGTGCTGCTTCTGGGACCTCTGCCTTGTGATCTGGCCATCCATTTTGGATTATTTTCTTAATGGTCTGCAGTGCTTCGTCTTCCCTGGTGTGGGCTTGGATGCATTTGACCTTGTCCTCTCCCATGCTCCAGGACTCAACTATGTTGACATCAGTGAATCTGGTTGATCCTGTGATGTCCGGTAGGTATGCTCGGGAGAGCATATCTGCCAGAGGCATGACTTTTCCCTTTATCCACTTGATCTCAATGTTATAGTGTAACATCCTCATCATCATGCCCTGAAGACGTGTTGGTGCTCATGCAGAGGCTTTCTGACGATGACTTCCAATGGCTTGTGATCACTCTCAACGATCACTCTCTGTCCGTAGGTGTACGGATGAAAACGCTCGAGGGCAAACTCTATTGTTAGTGCCTCCTTCTCAATCTGAGTATATCTGCTTGGTTGGCGTCAATACTCGACTCACATAGGACAGTGGTTGTCCTTTCTGCATAAGTGTTGCACCGAGACCTGCCTTGCTTTCATCACATTGTATGGTCATCTGTTCATCTGGTGTGTAGTACGCCAGGATAGGTGCCGTTGTCAACAGCTCCTTGATCTTTGACATTGCCATGTCATGTTCTGATGACCATTCCCAGTCTGCATCCTTGAGGGTCAATCTCCTCAAAGGGTCGATTTGGTCCGATGACATTGGCAGGAATCTTGCCAAGTAGTTTACACTGCCTTGTAATCTTTGGATTTCTGTTGGATTGGTTGGGTGGGGCATCTCTAGGATAGCCTGGATCTTCAGATCCAGTTTCAGGCCACGATCTGCAACTATATATCCTTAAAATGTGATGCAAGCAATTTTTACTACCGACTTCTTCCGGTTCAGCTTGATGCCTTTGTCTCTGCATCGCTGAAGAAAATCTTGCAGTTTTGCATCATGATTCCTTTCTGCAACTTCTCTGGTGTCCCCTACTCCGAATAGGATGATGTAATCTGCAACACATTCCACTCCCTTTAATCCTTCTAGGGCTTGTTGCAGCTTCTCTGGAAAATCTATGCATTTACTTTCAGTCCAAATGGTAACCTCTTCCAGGGATATTTCTCAAAGGGGATGTTCTTGGTTGTTAGGAAACTGCTCTCCTCATCTAGTTCGCAGTGGAGACATCCTGACTTCAGATCGAATTTGGAGAAAATCTTCGCCTTGGACAGCTCAGGTCCGCTTAGAGCTGCGGTGTTCCAGCGGCGGTGGTGGTCCACTTGGAGCTGCAGTGCTCAGCAGCAGCGGCGGTGGCCTGGTTCGGAGCTGCGGCACTCCAGCGGCGGCGGCCCAGCTCAGAGCTGCGGTGCTCCAGCGGCGGCGGCGGCGGCCTGGATCGCCTAAGCGCAGAGGGAGAACTAGGAGGGAGGAAGACAGGGACTTAAGACTTTTGCCTTCCACCACAGTGAGGAGGTGCCTGGTGAACTCATTGTGGTGGATGTTGGATATGTGTTTATTGTGTGTTTTGTTTTTATTATATGTATGACTGTATGGTAACAATTTCGTTCAGACCCTAAGGTCTGAATGACAATAAAGGAATCTAATCTAATCTAATCTCCCTTTTGAGGAGTTTTTGAGGGGTCTAGGATCTATGCAGAACCTCAACTTTGTGCTGTCCTTCTTCTCTGTAACGACCAGCCAGCTACACCACTCAGTTGATTCTTCGGCTTTAGTCAAGATGTAATGACCAGCTTCATGAGACCATTCTTGACCTTCCCGTTCATGGCTACAGGTACCGGCTTTGCCGAACACTCTGATGGGGCCACACAATCCGTCCTAGTTACCAACTTGATCTTGCCTGGCAGTCTCCCAGGTCTTTCGTCCTTCAAGACATCTTTGTAGCTCTTGAGTAATGAGCCAGCCTCGCTAACAGCATTCAGGCTCTTTATGTTCTCGTAGTGAACCGTAATAAGTTTCTCATCTGTTTTGAAGCTTCGTCACATAGGAGCGGTGTGAACCACTATGAAGTGAACACGGTACTTCTTGTTGTTCATCTTGTTCCGGAGTGTGACTCGTCCTACCTTCTGCCAGCAGGTTTGATCCGTTGTACGTCTTTAAGACAATTTTCTCTCATCTAATGTCCTTTTTGTTGGGTACAAGATCCTTCGGAATCACTTTAACACTGGCACCAGAGTCTATTGGAAACTTGATGGCTTCTGTGCCAACCTGCCTCTCAGCGAATAGGCCTGAAGAGGAATTGTTTCCGGCTGCATTGACCTCAACACAACTCACAGGCTCTGTGTCGGTAATGGACGGTGTGTCAGATGACTCTACGACATTGTGCAGACCCCGTTTCTGCGTGCTCTCCTTCCTCAGCTTGCAGCAGTACGCAAAGTGGTTTTGTTGTCTGCGTCTGCAATCTTTGCCATACGCTGGGCATTCCTCTTTCCTGTGCTTGTGCATCCTCACACAGAACTTGCACTTGACTAGTCCCTCTTCCTCTGCGAAGGAAAATCAATATTTTTTTCCTCAGTTTAAATCGTTCCATCTTGTGTATTGTCGGCTCTTTGCCAATGACCTGCATTCTTGCCGCTGCTACCGCAGATGATCTACATATGTCCACAGTCTCCTGCAGTGTCAGATCCCTCTTCTGAAGGTGTGTCTTCCTAGTTGTCTGGTCTGCAATACCAATGACGATGCAATCTCGAATAAGGCTTTCTTTCAGGCAATCGCAGAAGTTGCATGTCTTAGCAAGCTCCTTCAGCTCTGCAACATATGATTCAATGTTTTCCCTTGGTTTCTGGTCTTGTTTATTGAAAATGAATCTTTCATACGTTTCATTCATCTATGATGATGGTAAACATCTTCTCGATGATGACATTCACATCCGTCTCACCTGCTACTATTTTAAACGTCAAGGTATTGAAAATTCGCAGTCCTTCCGGTCCAACAGTATGCAGGACTACTGCTTTTTGATACTGTTTCTCATTCTTATCCAGTTCTGTTCTTTGATCCCAAAAACAAAACAAAACCATGTTTTGATACAATATAGGTAAACTAGTACATATTAGACAGAGAAAGATGGCTCCACACACACTCGATCAAAAGCAAGAATGATTTATTTCCAAGTTAAAGTCACTGATTAATTTACGTAATTATATGCATGAGTCTGAGCATGTGCGGGAATGAGTACAGCTCATATGCATACTTTATGGATATTGTCACAGTCGACTTTCCTTGATAGGTCTTCACTTCATTTGTATGATACACCAACCCATCTTTGGGTACTAAGATTTTCCATTTTGAATTAATCCAAACTTTTCTCTTGGTTGATTTATTCCTCCTACCAAAGAATGTGTTGCTTGGAGGCCATGGAGTAAGATTCACCCGATGGATTCTGGAATGATGGTGTTGAGTGAGTGAGCCAGGTCTATGCTCATTATGGTTTAGCAGAGTGAAATCTGATCTCGTTGAGTCACTCAGGATTCTGAGAGGGGTGAAAAAGGACTCTACATCTGGAAAGGAAAAACCCCAGGATAGAAGGAAGCTTACTTAGGACCAAGCAGAGGAGAAAAATAGAATTGTAAGGACTTTTCTACTGCAGGTGACCACTGAGAGCTGAGATGGAATTTTGGGCACTGAAGGAAATCAAATAACATATGGATTGAATTGGAAAGTGGACGAGGTTTATGACTGGTCATTGATAGAATAGTAGACTTGGGTCAAAGAACTCAGTGGCGTATTCTGAGCTGGGGACTCATAAGTTCTCTTCCTATTGGCAATCTTATTTTTTACATGCAGAGATTAGCATGATTTCCACAGCCTGTGCACTTGGTTTTGAAATAATAGCCTAGCTTTGTACTTCAGAATAAAAATGACAAGGACACAATTGCTTCCAAGTCCTCATGTATGCTATTTCAATTACATCTATCGTATGTTTACAGTGCATACTATATCATCCAATGTATAATATTTTATATTTGTCACTTTCATATTTCACATGTCACTTATCTATCCAATTATATAACTGAACTAACATCTTCCAAATCTTTAACAGTGATCCTCCTCTCTCGCCCCTTGTAAAATTGACAAGCTTAAAACTGGTTGCAGAATCTGGGTTCACCATGTAGTTTATCACTACATGAGCTTTCCAAATGTTAATCTTATTGGAAAACGACTCATCATCTATCCTCAGGCTCACAACCCATCTCTTGAGAGCTTTATGTTCATTTAATCAACTTTTCTATTTCCATGTCTTATCATGGATTGCCTCAGCTTTTAGCGTTAATTAAAAGTCTTTCACGTGGAACTTTATAAATAGCCTCTTCAAAATCCAAATAACCCATAATACAAGGAGGTGTCTCGTTTACTTACAAGGATCACAAAGAAGATGTGGTGCTTTGTCAAATAAGATTCTTGCTTTCAAAATCCATCTGTTTTCTATTAGTTTCTTGCTGCACATTCATTTCTGCAACCGACTGCTACAAGGATTTCTATTATTTTACCGGTTACTCAAGTTGCACAAATGGTTTACTGGATTGGAATTTTTTTTAATGCAAATATTGTCCCTTAATTCATATTATTTCAAAGTGCAACAGTGGCAACACAGTGGCACAGCCGGTGGAGCTGCTCTCTCACATCATTTGCAAGTTCAATCCTAACATTTCGTGCAGTCTGTGTAGAGTTTGCATGTTCTCCCCAAGCCCTCTTGGGTTTCCTGCAGATGAGTTGGTAAAGTGCTCCTACTGTGCACTGTAGAAAGTCTCCTGACTGGTTACATCATGATCTGGGATACAATTCCAACACACAGGAACTTGAGGGGCTGCAGATATAGTGGTAGACTCAGTCTTGCCCATCACAGGCACAGCCCTGGACACCATTGTACAAGCTGCAGTTTCAAGAAGATGAAAACTCCAATCAAGAAACCATTTGGGCAATGCCCTCTTCTCATTCCAATCATTGGACAGGAGGTACAGAATCCTGAAGTCCCACGGCATGTTATTTAGGAACAGCTACATCCCTGAAGCTTTCAGATTCTTGAACGAACCTGTCCAACCCTGCAGATAGACACAAAATGCTGGAGTAACTCAGTGGGTCAGGAAGCATCTCTGGAGAAAAGGAATAGGTGACATTTCGGGTCAGAACCCTTCTTCAGTCAGCAGTCTGAAGAAGAGTTCCGACCTGAATCGCCATCTAGTACTTATTTTTTCCAGAGATGCTGCATGACCCGCTGAGTTACTCCAGTATTTTGTGTCTATCTTTGGTATAATCTGTAGTTCATTCTTACTGTTCAATCCTAAACCTAACTCTGAACACTGTGGACCACATATTGTATTAATGTGTTTCCATTTGTGTATTTCTGCACTAATATCTTGTTTTTATGGACTTTTCTTCTCTGTCTTGTAGAATATATTATAATTTATGTTTTTGTGTGTTTTCTGAGTCAGTGCTGCTGCTGCTACAAGCAAGAATTTCATCGTACATGTACCTCATTGTACTTTGCCTGTGACAATAAACTCAACTTAACTTGCAATGATTGTGTTGGTGAGTTGTAGAATCTGGAGGTGTTGATGAGAATGTGGGGGCAATGAAAAGTGGGTTAACGAAGAATTAGTGTAAATGGATGATCGACGGTGGGTGCGAACTAAATGGGCCAAAGAGCCTGCTTCCGAATTACTCCATGACTTATTCCTTTGGCCAAGTTGACAGTCATCCTTCAATCACATCAGTACAAGAAAGTTAACATGTCATCATAACATTGGTTATTATTTGTGGGAAAAAAGTACACAAAGTGCTGAAGTAACTCAGTGAGTCAGGCAACATCACTGGGCAGGTGATGTTTTGGGTTGGAAGCCGTCTTCAGATGCTATCTGAAGAAGAGGACTGACCCAAAACGCCACCTACCCATGTTCTCCAGCGATGCTGCCTGACTCGTTGAGTTACTCCAGCACTTTGTGACTTTTTTTTCTAAACCAGCATCTGCAGTTCATTGTTTCTACTTATTATTTGCAGAACTAGATGAAGATGAGACTGGAATCGGATTCAGGGTTCACTCGAGATGGGTGGGTGAGAGTCAACACTGCCAACCTCCACCAGGTTCCATGTAAGGTGGGCTTCAATTGAATTATCTACTCTCGGAACCTGAGATGTGGGGCTCCATCCTTTCTTCATGTGGCACATTAACATGGGTGCCATGTTTGCATGTTCTCCTGTGACAGTGTGGGCTTCCTCCAAGTACCCTGGTTTCCTCACATAATACAAAAAACATGCAGGTTAGTAGGTTAATTGTACGCCTAAATTGTCCCTAGAGTTTGGGCGAATGGTAGAATCTGAAGGGAGTTACAGTGGTGCAGCTTATGGAACTGCTGCTTTACAACAGCAGAGACCTGGGTTTGATCCTGACTGTGGGTGCTATCTGTGTGGAGTTTGCACATTCTACCTTTGACTGTGTGGGTTTCTTCCAGGCACTCCAGTCTCCTGCCACATCCCAAAGAACAACGGGTTTGTAGGTTAAGGAGACCATGAGATAGTGGGATAACATAGAACTAGTCAAATTGGTGATTTTTGGTTAGTGTGGACTCGCTGCTCCTAAAGGTCTGTTTCCATGCTGTACCTCTAAACGAAACTAAACTACATTTTAATGGATTAGGGTTGGATAAGTGTAAAAATTACAGTTGATGACCAACAAAGATTTGGTGGATTGAAGAGGGCTGTTTCTTTGTTGTATCTCTCTATGGTTTGAACTCATTGTTCTTGTAAAGTATTGTATATATGATGTTCAATAAAAGTTGAACATCTACTTGTGGTATCCAGGGATGGAAATAGCTTCAACCCCGAAAAACTGGACTGGTCAACCCTTACGAAGGAAGACATCTTAGCCTATTATGCTCATACAGATAAATCCTTAAGCAATATTCATCTACCTAAAGATGTAATAATGTGTAGTAATGTTAATTGTAACGATATGAAGCATAGAAGAGATATCTGTTCCATGTATAATGATATAGTAAGCGCTTTATATGTAGGTAGTAAGCCCTACTGTAAGCATAAAAATAAGATACATAACATCAGGCCTGGCTGGAATAAATATGTAGTTAAGTACCATGCTGAAGCTTGTGAAGCCACTAAATCATGGGCTATGGCAGGTAGACCCAGACAGGGGCCTGTGTTTGAGTACAAGAAGCTCACTAATTCAAGATATAAGTATGCTGTTCGTTTTATCTGTAAAAATGAGCAAGCCACGAGGGCTGATTCTATGGCTAAGAAGCTGCTAAGTAACAATGACACTGATTTTTGTAAAGAAGTGAGAGTTCTTAACAGCTGCAAAACATCTATACCATGCACTGTAGATGGAATCTCCGGAACAGCTAATATCACAGAGGTATGGCGACAACATTATTGTACTTTATTCAACGGAGTCCAAGGTGATTTGTATTGGATGGACAATATTAAGAGTAACGATTCAATGGTGATTATGTCACATGAGGTGTATCATGCCATGAACAAGCTGTCCAACAACAAAGCAAGTTGCTTAGGTCATATTACTGCTGAACATCCCTGCTCTGTGTTTTACTGGCTTTATGATTCATGGCTTGTTACCAGACTCAATGTTGTCTGCTCTGTTAGTGCCGGTCATTAAGGCCAAAGCTGGTAAAGTAGCCAGCCTAAATAATTACATGCCCATAGCTTCAGCCAGTATATTGTCAAAAGTCCTAGAAAGAATTCTGCAGGATGGATTAAATTAGTATGCCATGCATCTGCCCACTCCCCCCAACCTGTCCAAGTCACCCTGCATTCTCACAGCATCCTCCTCACAGTACACACTGCCACTCAGCTTAGTGTCATCTGCAAATTTGCTAATGTTACTTTGAATCCCTTCATCCAAATCATAAATAGCTGCGGTCCCAGCACCGAGACATTATGTATGCAGATGATCTTGTGGTCTTTAGTCCATCTAGCGCTGGTCTCCAGCAGCTCCTTTACTATATGTTCAGTGTATGGTGTGAAACATGATATCAAATATAATGCTGGTAAGAGTGCTGCTGTGATCTGCAGAACCAGAGAGGATAAATGTCTAAAATGCCCTGATTTTTAATTGTCTGACAATGATCTTAGTGTCTGTTATAAGGTAAATTATCTTAGACATTTTATTTCAGAGCAAATGACAGATGATGAGGATACTTATAGGCAATGCTGTATGTACACGCAAATATTCCCTTGGCGCGCGTACAGATGTGATGAAGATTACTCTGTTTAGAGCATATTGTACACCACTCTATACTGCACACCTGTGGTCAAACTACTGAAAAACAAGTTTACAGAGACTAAAGGTGGCGTATAATGATGCCATGAGAATACGGCTAAGGTAACCTAGATGGTATAGTGCTAGTGAAATGTTTGTGGCTACAGGAGTAAGTACTTTAGAAGCTATCCTAAGAAATCATATGTATCAATTTATTTGCAGGGTTAATGACTGAAAATATAATTATCTTGGTCTTATCAAACATAAGGTTTAGCACTACATGCTACCAATCCCAGTTGTGGAGACATCGGTTTAGTTGTCTCGTTGTAAGACACTGATCTTTCTTTTTATTCTGGATTTTAAATCATGTATTGTGTTTTTGTATATAATTTATGATGCTCTTATAAGTACTTTACTAAGCTTTTATATGTATTTTATGGTGTTTTTATATGCAATGTATTTTATGTCATGTCGTCTCTTGTCTGGACCTTGTCTGAAATAAAGTTTAATAATTAATAATAATATATACAGTATTTCTCTCTGTCTTTCAGTATCTTTTGCAACAAGCACATCTTCACAATATAAAGGTTTCACTCCTGGTTGGTACAGCTGTAGGAAGAAATTGGAGTCCAAGATCCATCAAAGAAAAGACTGTTTCAGACAAAAGGAAGTGACTCTTCAGAGACTGGTCCTGCTAAACCAATTATTTCCAGGGAGATACTACCTTTTAAGAGAAACTATATCACAATGATCAACCCATTCCCACCCATTACCATACTATGAACCTGGCATCTATTTCCTGAAGAAGGGTCTCGGCCCGAAATGTCACCCATTCCTGCTCCCCAGAGATACTGCTTGTCCTGCTGAGTTGCTCCAGCATTTTGTGTCTATCCTCGGTTTAAACCAGTCCTATCGTTTTCCTTTGATGAATTAATATCTGATGCCCCTAATTGGGAACACACTGAGCCTGGAGTTCTTTGCTGGCGAATAAGAACATGTAGGAGGTTGGTGAGAGTGTGCTGTTGGTGATGGGTGACTCCCTGCTGAAGTTATTTCAGTTATTAAGCAAGTATTGAATCCATTGGGGGTTGCCTTGCTGAAGAATGTTAGTACAGAGGACAGCGATATCTTGATCAAAGGCTGGGTTTTTGAGGACATAGAACACAGAATAGTACTGTAACTTGGAGAGTTGAATGGGATAATTAAGTGCTGTACAACTTTATGACCATGAAACAAATTCTGTTGGTTCATCAAATCTCTCAAGTATAAAGGAAATAATTGAAATCACAAAATCTGATTAAGAAGGAATTTGATGAAAGCAATGGCTGTAATTTGTATTCAAGTCATATAGCATGGAAACAAGCCTGCTGCCAAACGTGCCCACACCGACCAACATGCCCCATCTACACTACTCCCATCTGCATGTATTTGGCCCATACGCTTCGAAACCTAACCTATCCATATCCTATCCATCCTATCTTAACCAAATATTTAAAAAACATTGTGATAGTACGTGCCTGAACTCTGGCAGCTCATTCCATATACCTGTCAACCTTTGAGTAAAAAAGTTGCCCAAAGACAAAGAGGTAGTTAATTGACTGCTGTCAATAAGTGGCAAAAGAATCAAAATAAAATTGATTGGTATCGGAAAGAAAATAATGAATCAGGCCAGAGGCATGGAAATGCTCAATACTATAATAAATAGTCTGCTACTGGCTGGTTTGTAATGGTATAAAAATCAAAACTGGGGAAAGGGAACTTAAGATAACGTTTCAAGTTGAAGACTTTCAAAACAACCTTACTGATTTTCGATTAAATGTAGAGGTGAAAAATTGTAGCACAATGGACAGAAAAGAACGTGAGGGACCAGTGAAAATCTGGAAGGCAGAAGTGATTAAATGGTAAAAAATAAGATGGTACAATGGAGAGCCACTGGTAATTGGGTAAAGAAGCTTCGGGGTCCATGGAGGGAGAATCATTAATAATGAAAGGTCATTTGTCTGAAACATTAGCTTTTATTCATCCTCTATAAATCCTCTGAGTACGTCCATCATTGTTTTTATTTCAGTTTCCCAATCTGCAGTATTCTGCTTTTGAGTGGGTCATGTGGGGCTGTAAATGGTAAATGGTAGAATCTGAGTTTCCTATATTGGCCTCATTAACGAACTCAGAACTCATAAAACAATAATGGAAGCAAGTCATCCTGGATCTCAGAGGAATGTCTGAGAAAAAGATGGGAAATGGTAAATCATTCAGAGCTTAATGTTTTTTAAATATAATAAAAATGATCAGAAGTGATACATGCACGGTAAAATCAGTGTACTGGTTCTGTCTGGTTTAATTTCTAAAATTATCTTTTCATTATTTTTATTAACATAGAGGCTTTGATTTAGCATGCAATGAACATAATATTAGTTGACCAAATTAATATATACCTGCTGATTTCTTTAGAAACTGTTCAACAAGCTAGTGTTTTAAGTGCAAAACAATTTGCTTTATTTCTGTTCCAATTTATCAACTAATATCGTTTGAATCTCTTTTATCCCAATGTAAGTACCTCAAAAGAGTTATATGAGAAGAACTTCAAGTCAATTAATCTTGCAATAGCAGGAAAGGGTCAGACAGCAAGTCATTGAATGACCTGGTACAAAATCGGCATGACAGCCAGTCTCATTTGGATTGGCCTTTGGTTTCATCTCAACATCAAGTTTATTTTCTGAGGTTTGTTTCCTTTAGGAATATATTGGCATGACTGCACCTTTCACTGAAGCATGATCGATTCTGAAAAGTCAAAGTCACTTCCACTTAATTCCTGCAGAAGGTGCATTTTCAAACCATATAAAAAGAAAAAACACCAAATCCGTTCACTGTGTTGACTGTTGACAAACCCAAAGGAAGAAACTGTGGTCACTTGTTCAAATTTCTCAAAACTTTTATTTTTCTCCAGAGATGCTGCCTGACCTGCTGAGTTACTCCAGAAGTTTGTCTCAATCTTTAAAAAAACTCCTGTCTCATTTCTCTGTGACAGTATTGCACCTGCAGAGCACAATAGTGATAGGCTGATTAAAGTGGGGCATACCACAAGGGACCTTGTTGGAGTGCAGCAATGGCTGTCTTGTAACTCTCCTCTGCAAGCATTATAGGATGGGTTCTTGAGAACAGTGCTGCAGTCTCTCAGAGCTGTCATGAAATAAGGCTTGGTTAGGCTGGTTATGAAAGTGATTCACATATAAGAGGAATAAAACCTGTTTCTGCATTGTGAATCAGAGCAAGATCCATTACACTCAATTGTCCTTCTTAACCCTACTTTAGCTTTGCACTCAGCTGATGCTGTGTAATAAATCACGGCCATCCTGCTCACAGCCAGGTGTCTGGTTTCCTTTTTACCTTCAGTTGGAAACAATGGCGTACAGTTAGCTTGACACGATGAAAGTATTGGATTCTATTCCCTTGTACTCACCTTTCCTGAAGACAAAGGCAATGCCAGGTCACCAATAACATCCGACATATCAGTATCAGTCAGTGTAGAGTGGCTAATAGTGCGCATACAGTGGAATCATAGCAATGGCTCGATGGTTCTTTATTATCACAGGTACCAAGGTACAGTGAGATTCTTCTGCAGCTTATTAAAGGGGCTGTCCCACTTGGGCGACGTAATTGGTGAGTTCAGAAGAGTTTGAAAAAATGACATGTTGAAGACCTCCTTCGACTATGTAGACGACATCCTTCTACTATGTTGAAGACCAGCTTCGACTAGCTACAACTAACTTCGAGAAAAGTGGATACCGAATAGTGGAGAGTGAAGACGACCTCCTTCGATCTCCTTAGACCTCCCTTCGACCTCCCTTCGACTATGATGAAGACTATCTACGACTACCTTCGATTACCTATGATTAACATGCCGACCTACTACGACCTACTACGCCTAAACCTACAAGTAAAAAAAAGTATCAATTTTTTCCATGGTGACCTTTAACTTGAGGGCATTTTGTAACATATTGAGAAAAATGCCGCAACCAAGCTGAGGCCTCGAGTACGTGGGGACCACTCTCGAGCATGAAGAAGAGCTACGAAGACCTCCTATGATCTCGTGTTGACCATGCTGCGAGTATGAGTCCAAGGCAAACTCGCTAGAACTTGCGGATTAGGTTGCCCAAGTGGGACAAGCCCTTTATGCCATTCATAAGTACAATCCCCAATTAAGTACAGAATGCATCGAAACAGGCCACTGAGTCCATATAAAAGAGTCGCCAGTTTTGACTCCACTTTCAAAGTCCCAGCTGCAGCTTGCCAGACAGACCCCTAGCAGTTGTCTCCATGATCTGGATTATCCCAAGAATCTGTATCCCTCTCTTTGCTCAGCCATCTTTAGTTTTTGTTCTATGGGAGCATCTCCCATCGCCAACCTTGAAGGCGTAAAATAGTAAAACACACGGTTCTTTTTACCGGCCCTTTTGCTAACATCTTCCGCCATCGCCGACTCCCTCACCCTTCTCGCCTGTTTCCGGTACTCAGGGATGAACCTGACTTTATAATTCCCCTCAAAAACCCTTATAATCCCTACTGACACTCCATTCCATTGTCTTCATGGAACCAATAACACCACAAGCTAAATCGGCATCTATTTTTTGCAACCAAATCCTTATATCATATTGGCCTTTGATCTGATTTTCCATTGATTGAACACACTATTCCAACTTCTTCTTAGTTCAGTTTAGTTTATCATTGTACAGTGAAAAACTTTTCTTTGCGAGCTATCCAGTCAAAAAAAATACAATCAAGCCGTCTACAGTGCACAGATAAAGGATAAAGGGGACAACATTTAGTGTAAGATTGACTATAGTCCAATTACGGATAATTCAAAGGTCTCCAATGAGGTAGATGGAAGGCTGGGCAGTACTCCAACTGATTCTAGACTATGCAGTTGCTTGATAAATGCTCAAAAGAAACTGTCCCTGAACCTGGAGGTATACTTTTTCAGACTTCTGCTCCTCTTGCCTAATGGGGTAGGGGAGAAAAGAGAGTGACCCAGGGTAAGACTGGTCCTTGATTAAGCCTTGGTGAGGCAGCATGAAGTATAGATGGTGCTCATGGAAGGGAGGTTGGTTTGTGTGATGAAACATGGAAACATAGAAAAATAGGTACAGGAGTAGGCCATTCAGCCTTTTGAGCCAGCACCGCATTCAATATGATCATGGCTGATCATCCAGAATAAGTACCCTCTTCCTGCTTTTTACCCATATCCCTTGATTCCCTTGGCCCTAAGCACTAAATCTAACTCTATCTTGAACACATCCAGTGAATTGGCCTCTACTGACTTCTGTGCCAGAGAATAGTAAGATTGAACGAGAACTTACCAGTTCGAAGGTTCATCTTTATTTTATGAGGAGTCGAAGTGAGGGATTTCGTGAAGAGCCCGCCGGCGCGCATGATCGACATACTTCAAAGTAGCGGCGTGGAATCACAGAAACCAACAAAAGAAATGACTTCGCATAGTAAGATTGAAGTGACTAAGATTACCAGATGAAGGTGAGTGAGGGTTGGGCGAGGAGGGCACGAAATCCCTCACTTCGACTCCTCATAAAATAAAGATCAACCTTCGAACTGGTAAGTTCTCGTTCAATCTTACTATTTCATTTCGGAGTCACGTGAGTGACTTCGTGAAGACTTCAAAGCTTCTGTGATTACACGCCCTGGACCACGTCCATGCTGACACACCACTACCAGGGATGGATGGGAGGAACAAACTTGCTCAACAGTCCATACTGCAAAACAAGAGCATATTTATTAATAACAAATCAAAAACCCCTCATGCGGGGACATCTCCACGTTCTTGACCTGCATTCAGCACGGCTTCTGCGAACTGTAGAGGAGCAGCAACAGGCTTGTTATAAAAACGCTGGAACACAGCTTCATTAGCCCATCCTGCTGTGGCGAGAATTTGGTCCATGGGCACCTCCATGACCCTCGCCGCTGACGTCGATGCAGCCCTGGTGGAATGAGACTTGAACACATTAGTGTCGATACCTGACTTACCCAAGACGACTCGAAGCCACCTGGATATCGTCTGGACTGTCACTCGATGATGAGGTCTCTTATGAGTGACAAGCAGGTATCTCTCCATTCCTCTGATGCGTGCCGTTACCTTGACATAGTGGCGGATATGTGAGGCTAAACATAGCCTAGCATCTGCGGGGTATGCCGGGAAATTCAGCTGCAGCCCTGTGCATCCAGGTCTATGCTGCTTTAGTAGCTCGTCAATGAAAAAGACTACTTCTAGGGGTAGAAGTCATTCTGTCGACACGAATTTGTGTAGTGTCTGTACCCTCTGAGCTGAAGTCAGCGCTAGTAACATCACCAGCTTCATGGTGAGTTGGTCCAGTTGGAGCCCTTCCATGGGAGACCACGTCCTGAGCAGGGTTAATACGTCCCTGACATCCCAGGTGATATTATAGCGTGGTGTAGGCGGATTCATATTGAATATACCCCGCATGAGTCTGGACACTAGCCTGTTGGATCCTACCCCAAAATTGAGGTAGAATGATAGCGCACTTCTGGCGCTGTTGATGGCACTGTAACTTAAGTGTTCATCATGGTACAACCCCGCGAGGAATTCCAGGACGTCGGTTGTTGTCACGTCATCGTACGTGATGCGAGAGCGGCTGCAGTAGGCTTCCCACTTCTTAATATGCGAGCGGTATCTTCGCCTTGTGGACTCTCGACACGACGCCCCGATGGTATCCATGGTCCGAGCTGAGAGGCCGTATTGGACTAACGGCCTGTTCAGAACCTGCAAGCCAACAAATTTAAATAGCCATGGCAGGGATGTGGCTCCCCTGAGACAGGGTGAGTAACCAATTGTGGGCAACCCTTCAAAAGGACCCAAGGTTCGTTGAGCATGTCAAAGACCACCGGATACCAAGGCTGTGTGGGCCAGTCGGGTATAATAAGGATGCCCTTGGCAGCATCTGCCTGAATCTTTCGCAATACCCGACTGATGAGGCAAAACGGGGGGAAGGCATAGAAAAACCAATTCCCCCAGTCCAGCGAGAATGCATCTAGCGCTATTGCCCCAGAATCTGGTTCCCATGAAACGTAGGTTGGTACCTGATGGTTCAACCGTGACGCAAAAAGGTCAATGTCCGGTTTACCAAATTTGGCTGTGACTTTAGAAAAAATCTCAGGATGCAACATCCATTCAATATTGTCATTAAATTTGCGTGACCTGGTGTCCGCCACAGTATTAAGCTCACCTGGCAAATAGGTAGCTGAAATCCAAATGTCTCTTTGAACACACCAGAGCCAAATTGAGTTAGCCAATTTGTCACACGAAACTGACCTGGTACCACCCATATGGTTTAAGTATGCCACTGCTGTGGTGTTGTCTATTTGGAGACGGACATGTGCTCCAACAAGCTTGGAACAATACGCACGAAGTCCGTGGAATGCTGCCAGCAACTCCAAATAGTTAATCCCTTGAGTCAACAACATCGTTGATTCAAGGGTGTCCCATCTGCCCCCACAACTAGAGCAATTATCCGTGGCTCCCCAGCCATTGGAGCTTGCATCAGTCTGCAAATATACCATCGGATTAGCCTCCCTGATAGGCTTGAATGAGCTGCTAATGTGACACACCCACCATTGCAACTCATTTATCGCTTCGGGCGGCAGCTGCATGGACCGATCATAATGACCAGCGTTCTGTTTTAACGCAGCAATTTTAGCTCTTTGCAAATTCTGATAATGCAAAGGTCCATATCGCGCTGCTGGAAACAAAGCTACAAGCTTCCCAATTATTGTAGCTGAATGCCGAATCGATGGTATATTGGTGCGGATTAAATCTTGACACACCTGGGTAACCTCCTCAATCTTGTTAATTGGAATGGTAACCCTCATGCTCATAGAGTTCACCGTGAACACTAGGTAATTAATCACCTGGGCAGGGCAGAACTTTGATTTCTCTGGATGGACAATAAACCCTAATTGTTGAAATATATTGACAGCAGCTGCAACACCCTGTTCAGCCAATTCCAGGGTGTGGCCCACAATTAAAATATCATCTAAGTAGGCCATAACTATATGGTGTCGTTGTCTCAAATAAGCCATAATTGGTTTCACTAATTTAGTGAACAATCTAGGGGCTGTGGTGAGCCCATTAGGCAAAGCCTTGTACTGCCAGAGTTGCCCCATCCAGATGAATTTCAAAAACCTTCTGTCGTATTTCTGGATGGATACTGAACCATTTTAAAATGAGTATATGTTACAAAAGTATTCAAACGGGTTAGATCAATAATGACACGACAACCTCCATCCTTCTTAGGTCTGGTGAATATATTCGAAACAAATTCAACTGGCTCATGCACCGCTCTCTCAATCACTCCCTTCTGCTCAAGACTTAAAAGTTCCTTGTAGCCTGCTGCCTGTTCTGCAGCAGATAATTTAACGTTCGAGCGGGCATGTGCTGGGATGGAGGAATGTCGCCATTAATAAACTCAATTTTATGCCCCTGAATATTCTGCAACACATACTCGTCACCAGTAAAATTACCCCATGCACCCAAAACCAGCCGAAGGCGACCACCAACATGTGAAGTTAAACAAAGAGAAAAGAGAGAACCAGACCCCCTCACCCCGTGGTTACCGGCGGTCTTTGACACGTGTGGGTGGACGTGGAGGTGCTGGGTTGGCTTGAGGGCGCGGCGTCTTCGTTTTCCACCAGGGTCTCTCCCGACCCTGTCCTAAAAAAGACCCCTGGTGCTGGGTCTGATGTTGCTGTCATTGTGGAGCTTGAGGGTGGGTGCTCGTCGAGGTACTAGCAGACCCTCGTGATCGAATGTATGGAGACTTTGAGCCTGACGGTGCGGGGGCACTCTGAGAGCGCATGATCCCCACCGTTTTGGCTTGTTCGTCAAGCTCTTTGACTCTCTTCGAGAGGTCCTCCCCAAAGAGCTGACGGGGCGGGGGCGGCGGCGGTGGTTTGCACAATCCTGCAAACTTTGGATTGAGCGCTGGGCGGATGCTGGTTTTGCGAAACCCGTTAATTTCGTGCTGGGTCGCGCACAGGAGGGCCAGGGCATCTTCCTGGTCCAAATTCAATTCGTCCCCGTCCACCGACCGCACAAAGGCGGTAATACCGGCCGTGAGGAGCTTCAGGATCCGCTGCAATTTTACCTCTTGTTGACGGATAGCCGCACTGATGTTGCCCCATATCGGCGTATTGACCACAGGCACGTTGAGGGAGTTGCAATTGGATGGAGCCTTGTGACGGCTCATTGCCTGAATGAGGACTTCTTCCTGTAGTTGCTGGTTGTTAAGAAAGTCCACAGTGGCTGCCAGCTTTGCGTTTAAAGGAAGTCCAGATGAATGTGGGGCCGCAAATTTGGTCGCCACATCCAGAAGATCCTCCGCTGGCACCTCCAACGGAGATGGTATGGGATCCACCAAAACCTCCTCCTCCTGCTGCTCCAGGCTGATGGTAGAGGTTGGTGACGACGCCCAGTGCCTGTTGCTGCCCTGCTGTTGTTGACTTTGAAGCAGGAGCTCCAGCAGCCGCTCCATACGGTCAATACGCCCTTCACCCTGAACACTCAGGTGGTCGGAGTCCTCCGGCTCTGAAAAGAAAACCGGGCTCCTATCATCGGCCCGCACCTCATCGAGGCCCTGCCGGTGCCGGTAGTTGTCGCTAACAGCCGCCGAGGCGAAACTGCGCGATTCCCGCGCGGGCGTGTTCAACCGCCTCCGTTTAGCGGGAGCTGAAGCCGCTGCCACTAAGGGCACTTGCGGCGTGGTGTCCGCACCAGCCGAAGCATGGCTGCCTGAAGCCCGCGCAGGCTTGCCGGCTGCCCACATCGTGGACTTTGCCGACGCATGGTCTCGCCCACCCATCCATGGGGGGCTCGGCGACCGTGACGAGACCCGACTCAACCGACCCGTCCCGGCGTCGAGAGTCGGGGTGTGCCGGCTGGACCTCACAGCCTCCCCGGGTCTCGCCCTAGAACCTGACCGCTCCTCCGTGTCAGGCAATGCCTTAGCCCTGGCAGGGTTAGGCTTCTGGGCTCCTGCCCTTCCCCTACTCGGAGGGCTGAGTGGAACGGGCCGTGCAGCCGCACGCAGCCAGCTCGAGGTCGCCAGCGAGCCCGCTGACGACCTGACTGCCATGGCAGGGTCCCCCTGCTCTGGCGGCACACCACACTCCTCCTCGTCGAACTCCTCCGAGCTGTGGTGTGCTGGCGGATCCGGACCTGTAAACACAGGGCTTACCCACATCTCCGCCTGAGTCCCGGCCTGCGTTGCAGGCACTGCCGATGGTAAAGGCCCCGGAACTGTTGACCGGCGAACTCATCCTGACGCCCTCCGGCCCTTGGAACTCCCATCCATGTCCTTGCTGCAAGACAAAACCAACAACAAGGACCACCAACTGAAGGTAGGATACTTACCTCCGTGGCCCCTTCTGAAGGGCTGGCGAGGAGCGCGCTCCACCGCCAGCCGTCGCAGCAACGCGGTACGACGATATGTCGAGCATGCGCGCCGGCGGGCTCTTCACGAAGTCACTCACGTGACTCCGAAATGAAATTCTACGGATTCCCAACTCTCTGGTTTTTCCTCATCTCAGTCTGATATGGGCTACCCCTTATTGTTAAACAGTGACCACTGGTTCTGGACTCCCCCAGATGACGGTCTGGGCTACGTTCACAACTCTCCACAATACGAAGACCTCCTACGACCTTGTGTCCAAGTCTTGCAGTCTTGGATGGAGCTGTTCCCAAAACATGCTGTGATGCATTCTGATAAAATGCTTTCTATAATGCACCTGTAGAAGCTGGTGAGGGTTGATGGGGACATGCGGATATTCCTATGCCTCTTATGCAGGGGCGGAAATCCAGGGGGGGGGGGGGGGCAGGGGACACACGTCCCCCTCTGTTTTGAGAGGAGGGGAACGATCCCCCCCACCCCCAGTTTTTGTAATGCGGATTTTAAAACCCGGTAAAATCTCCGCTTTCTGCGAGACAGTGGGGGTGGGACTGCTGATCGACGGCACCGATTGGACGAGAGAGACGTCGGTCAGCAGGCAATGGGGGTGGGACATGATGATTCAGCATGATCATTGGAGGAGGGAGACGTGCCAAAACACTCTCGGCACAGACCTGCGCCTCATCCGCAGCCAGGATCGATCCCGGCTCTCCGGCGTGTCTCGTCCCCACCCGAGTGCCCCCCCACCACGGGTGGCCAGAGACGTCGGGAGTCAGACGGGAGTGGTGCCACCTGACCCACAACAAGCACAGAGAAGCAGCGCTAAACCCAGCTCAACTCTGCCTGTCCCGCCAGGTTACAGCCCTGCCTGGACTTGCGGGAAATATGGCCCAGGTTTACTGCCAGCACGGAGAAGCAGCGCTGGTGTCTCGTCTGTCCAGGCAGGGCTATAGGTTAACCCAGCGAGCCAGGCAGAGTTGAGCTGCATTTAGCACTGGATTGAGCCTCCAAAGCCTCGCGAGTGTGTGTGTGAGTGCGCGCATGTGTGCGCGGCCGCCAAGAAGTTGTGTCCCCCAGTCCCCGCCATATTTTGATAGCGAGTTCCGTGCCTACTCTTATGTAGTAGTGTTGGTGTGCTTACTTGGCCATAGCTTCAATGTGGTCCAGGACAAATTGCTGGTGATATTTATTCCTGTGAACCTGAGGTTTTCGACAATCTCTACTTCTGCGCCATCATCATATACTGGGGTGTGTACTGCTTTGCTTCACTTCGCTCCTTAGGCCGTTGCAAACAACAGAGGACTTTCATTCCAGTTCCATGGATTCTGAGTTGGTAATGAGGCTAATGTGGAACTGCCAGACTCTGCCTTAGGTAGTGTGCAATGGGATACGTGGGTACTTTGTGCGAAAGATGTGCTCATCTTCTGCTCCCACATACTCAAACCATCCTAAATGCTCCTTTGTCAATTTTAAGCAGATATAGGCCAGGAGCTGGACTGTTACACTTTTTTAAATATCCTTAACTTATTCCCCTGTCCACCTAATAATCTCCTGCTATGACAGAACTTGAACTTGGTCGCTTTCCAGAGTCTCATGCTTGATATGCAGATTGTAAGGACTGCCCATCAGAGTTAAGTGGGTGTAGTTGGACCAAGGATGTTGGCTTGGAGTAATGCTGACATCGGTTCATAAACCAGGCATGGGATAAGAGTCAGGGGTAATCCCTGCCCTCCTGATTGTCTCTGAGTCATGGGCTATCTTTGGAAGTGTTCAGAGTATTAGAGAACTACCACTAAATCTGTTTCTAAAGATGTACATGCTGTCAATATGATATTGACCCTTTCATTAACATTGAACATAGAATCAGAATAGTACAGCAGAGAAAAAGGCCCTTTGGCCCACAATGTCAGTGCAGAACATGGCACCAAATTAAACTCATATCTTCTGTCTGCACATTATTCACATGAGGTAGCACAGTGGTGCAATGATAGAGTTGCTGCCTTGCAGCACTTGCAGCACCAGAGACATGGGTTCGATCCCGACTATGGATACTGTCTATGAGTTTGTACGTTCTCCCCATGACCGCGAGGGATTTCTCCAAGATCTTCGGTTTCCTCCCACACTCCAAAGATGTACAGGTTTGTAGGTTAATCGGCTTGGGTTTGTATACTTGGTATAAGTGTAAATTGTTCCTCGTGTGTGTAGGCTTGTGTTAATGTGCAGGAATTGCTGGTAAGTGCGGACTCGGTGGGCTGAAGGGCCTGTTTCCATGTTGCATCTCTAAACTAAACTAACAAATGTGCCTGTGGCAGCACATTCCAGACACTAAAATACTCGTCCTATACATTTCCTTTAAACTTTGCCACTCTCACCTAAAAGCTTTCTGAAATATCCCAGCACTGCTAATACTCAAACCTAGTTGCTCAGTGGGAACACATCACTTTAATATGATTTGTCAAGTGAAGTCAAGTCGAGTTTATTATCATAGATACCGCTCGGTTGAAATAAAAGTACAATGAAAATCTTGCTTGCAGCAGTATCACAGGCACATAGACTCAGACAGCAGGCACAGGCATAAATTATACACAAATTACACTTATGTTCTGCAAATCTGTGAAAAGAAAAAGACTGTGCAAAAAAAGCAAGACATTCATGGAAAACACAATTAGAAAACAAGTCCATGGTGGTGCAAGATTACTGTTTCGTTGTTGAAGTATGCTCCATTTCAGTCATTTACTTTCTTGTTGGTAGCCAAGTTCACATTTTACTTCAGTTAACAGGTCCAACCAGATCTCAGGCTAAAGTGCTGATTTCACATTGTCTATTGTAATTATAGACAACTCACTGAATACCCTGAACTTGCTTTACTTCAGTTTTACTTCAGAGGATAAATGCACATAAATGGAAACAATTAGAATATAATGTAGCAATTGAATATGACATAAATCTCTTGTGTGTGTGTTTTTCATGAGTAAGGTGCCTGTAATTAAAATCATGCCTCGAGTTGAACCGTTTAGGAAAAATGGGTTCAATGAAGTAAAGTTTGAATTTGGCGAGCAAACTAAAAATAAATGACTCAAATCTCCAGGGATGCATGACATTCAGCACACCTGGGCAGATACCTGACCTTCTGTCAGACACCGTATGAAGTATTATGCGGCAATCAAATGTTTCAGCACAGTGAAAGAAACGTTAATATGGAGCCACTCTTAGCAGGTTGTGTCACTGGTTAACCATCCAAGGTGTATTGATTGGGAATTATAGGGAAGTTCATCATTCTGGCTTTGAATTATTGGGTAAAGGACACTGAAAACTTCAGATGATTGGTACCCTGCTAATACATCAGCAACTGTCCATTCAGAGTCATAGAGTCATAGAATGATACAATGTGGAAACAGGCCCTTCCACCCAAATTGCCCGCACAGGCCAACATATCCCTGCTACATTAGTCCCACCTGCCTGTGTTTGGTCCATATCCCTCCAAACCTGTCCTGTCCACTTGACTCCCTTCATTAGGCTAGAGCTTGAGAAATGTTTAATGCGGAGCACATGCATTTGTAAAAGTTCAGGGAATTGAAGTGTATGGGATCGGCACAGATGATGAGTGCGGCTAATGCAGATCAGCTATTAGCACATTAAATGGCTGGACAGGCTTGATGACCAGGTAGCCTACTCTTGCCCTTATTTGTTTGCATGTTCCCCTGAATTTCTCTTTCTGTTTACATCAATCCTCAGACATCAGTCACTTGTGACGTGACTGACAAGTCGCATTTGACTAATCTCCATTGGGTCTGTCCAATCAACCTCCAACAACATCTATGGAAACGTCTACCTGGCTAGATTGCATGCCCAGACACGCTTTGAAACAATTAATTTGAAAAAAATAGAATTAATAACATATTCAGCATATGTAGCCCAAAAACTATTATCATTGCCAGTACCTTTGTCAAAACCTTTCTGAAGTTGCGAGAATTTGCAAACAATTTTAACCCTGTTGACCTTTACTATCTGCCCAGATTCACGTGTAGTCTAATAAAATTAAATCTTTCAAATGGGTGGGAGAGTCGTGCATCCAGCCAAGCCGCTGCCTTACAGACCTGGGTTCAATCCTGACCTCCGATGCTGTCTGTGTGGAGAATGCACATTTTACTTCGGAGTCATGCGAGTGACTACGTGAAGAAGCCCCGCCTGGCACATGCGCGTCATTACATCGACGCATGTCACTTGGAGTGAGCTGGAGAGTGCTGCATAACATCTGATCGGTTTATACTAGATACTGTGTCAGGCTCTACAATAGAATTTATGGCAGGAGTTGATCCACCTGTACAAAATAGGCCTAATAGAGTGTTGGTATTTGCTGCACCAGAAACTCGTCAGGGAGAAGAAGAAATAAAAAAATTATTCCAGAAAAGGGGTAATTGAAAGAACGGTGAATCATCCTCAACAATTTGTGTCCAATGTATTCCCCAGACCGAAGAAAGATGGGGGTCATTCTGGACCTCACAAAATTAAATTCTTATGTTCAGTATAGGCATTTTATAATGGACACCTTCAACACTGCAAAGCAGTTGTTGTCACAAGGCTGTTGTATGGCTACTGTAGATCTAATTGATGCTTATTATTCCGTACCAATTAATCATCATTATCGCAGGTACTTGAAGTTTAATTGGATGGGTCAGCTGTGGCAATTTAAAGCATTACCTAATGGGTTAACCTCAGCTCCTAGGCTGTTCACAAAATTATTGACACCAACACTGGCGTTACTGTGGGCTCAAAGTCACATTGTGATGGCTTATCTAGATGATATTTTAATTGTAAGCGCCACTCAGGAGACAGCTGAAGAATCGGTTTCAGCAACCAGACGCCTATTTGAAAGGCTAGGGTTTCTGGTCCATCCAACAAAATCTAAGTTACAGCCATCCCAAACAATTGATTATTTGGGGTTTGTCATTAATTCAGTTGATATGTCACTAACTTTGCCAATAGTTAAGGTTGTGGATATTACAAATGCCTGTACTTGCCTCGCTGAGAAATCTTATCATTCCATCCGAGAGGTAGCAAGGGTTATTGGTAAATTGGTAGCAATGTTTCCTGCTGTAGAGTTTGGACCTCTGCACTATCAAAGTCTGCAACAAACCAGAAAACAAGCACTATAAAAGCATGCAGGTCATTTTGATAGGTCCATGCAGTTATTAACTGCAGCTTTAGCCGAATTGCAATGGTGGATTATCAATGTTGCACAAGCTACTAAAAATATTTTGGTTCAGCAACCTTCAATGGTTTTACAGACTGATGTGAGCGCTCTCGGATGGCGAGCTACAGACAGCGAATCTAGCTGTGGTTCTAGATGGAGTGTCCAAGAGGCTTTAATTCTCCAAACACATGGTATAAATTATTTGGAGTTATTGGGGGCATTTTATGGATTGAAAGCTTATTGTTCTCCAATGAATGATTCACATGTTCAACTTCAGGTGGACAATACCACAGCTGTGGCATATATCAATCACATGGCCAATCTCATGTGGCACTGGTGTATCTGCAGATATATCTGGCTCTCAGCTACCTACCTGCCAGGGAGAGACAATGTGGTGGCAGACAACAGGTCACGAAAGTTCAATGACAATATAGAATGGATGTTAAATCCAGAAGTTTTTAAAAAGATTGTCAGCTGCTATGGGTTACCAGATATTGATCTGGTCGCATCCAGATTAAATCACCAGTTGCCTAAATATGTTTCATGGAAGCCAGATCCAGGAGCAGTAGCAGTGGATGCATTCTCGCTACATTGGGGACGTACATTCTTCAATGCTTTTCCCCCATTCTGCCTGATTAGGCAATGTCTCACCAAAATAGAGCAAGATTCCGCCACAGGCGTCTTGGTGATTCCAGACTGGCCTACACAGCCATGGTTCCCATTGGTGCTCAGAATGATGACTCAGCCATTCATGACGATCCCCAACTGCAGTAATTTGTTGGTACATCCAGTAACAGGAGAAAGTCATCTGTTACATGACCATATTAATTTGTTAATCTGCAGGTTCTGACCAGACCATTACAAGGGCTTGGACTGTCGGATAGGATCATGGATGTCATAACTGCAGCTTGGAGGGATAGCACTAAGAAACAATATATGTCTCATATAAATAAATGGGAAATGTTTTGTGTACAGTCAGATATATCTCATCATACTGCGAGCATACCGGATGTATTGGAGTTCCTTGCTATGTTGCATTTTGATCAGCACCTGAGTTATAGTGCCATTAATAGTGCTCGGAGTGCTTTGTCGTCTTATTTAGGACAGTTTTCAGGACAATCTATTCAGGTCTCATCCGTTAGTATCCCGATTTATGTGAGGAATTTTTAATAAAAATCCTCCTAAGCCTAGATATACAGAAATCTGGGATGTCAGTATAGTTCTCACACTGCTTCGGCAATGGGCTCCAATTATGTCATTGTCTTTTCAGAGGTTAACACTTTAAGTGGTTATGCTTATGGCGTTAGTATCAGCACAACGAGTACAAATATTGCAAATGTTACAATTAGATTGTATGCACTTGTCTGTAGATGAAATTACTTTTTATATCTATGATCTAATCAAGCAAAGCAAGCCAGGAATGGCTGGAACCAAGGTACTCTTTAAAGCATACCCTGTGGACCAAGTGTTATGTGTGGTTAAGCATCTGAGTCAATATATTGAAGTAACTAAGAGTCTCAGAGGTTCTGAGAACGCAATGCTCATTACCTCACAAAAAAACATATAAAAAAGTGTCAGCACAAACAATTTATAGATGGTTAAAACAGGTTCTGGATTACGCTGGAGTAAACACTCATGTGTTTAAATCTCACTCCACCAGGACGGCATCAACATCTGCTGCGAAGGCGCAGGACGTGCCACTCGACCAAATCCTCGAGGCCGCAGGATAGTCTAAAGAAGCAACTTTTTCTAAGTTCTATAATAAACCTGTTGTTACAGTGCCAGTGTTTGGGCATGCTGTGTTGGGTTCACTTTAATTTATGGTTGCTTTGTTTTATATAATTTCTTTGTAATTTCCCCCTGGGATAGAGGGGTTATTACTTTCTTTTGTTATCGTTATTATTATTATTAAAATAGTTGAATAATTGAAACAATGTTCAATATATTATTTATTTACTACTGTGTCAACTGAAGCAGTTTGTCGTATGGAGTGCATCTACGGCATGAAATCACAGAGCTTTGAAATCTTCACATAGTCACTCCGAAGTAAAATAGTAAGATTAAACGAGAACTTACCAGTTTGAAGTTTGATCCCTATTTTATGAGGAGTTACGACGAGGGATTATGTGCCCTCCGCTCCCGGCCCTCATAATCAAAACGATCATCTAGTAGTTCTAGTCTTCTCAAAGCCTTACTATGTTACTTCGGCTATTGGTTTCTGTGTTTTCACGCCGCTGCTTTGAAGTATGACGCGCATGCGCCAGGCTCCGCATCTTCATGTAACTCCTCATAAAATAAGGAACAAATTTCGAACTGGTAAGTTCTCGTTTAATCTTACTATTCTACCTGTGACGTATGGGATTCCTCTGGGTGCTCTGGGTTTCTACCAGATCCCAAAAACCTGGGGGTTGGTAGGTAAAATGGTCACTGTAAATTGCCCAGAGTAGGTGAGTGATAGAATGTAGGGAGAGTTGATGGTAATGGGGGAATGGGTTGGGGAATAGATGAGGGATAATTAGTTTGGGAATGGGATTGCTTTATGAATTTGCATAGATTCAACAGGCCAGATTTGTCTCACTCTATGTTATAAGGCAATAACAAAAGAATGTGGAGACTGTTACATATCTCTGTGGATAAACACTCACTGAGGAAAAGATTGCATACAACTCCAAGTGGAAGGAACTTGAAAATAAAAGTTATTGAACCATTAAGGAAATTATGTCTCATTGGAACTGTAAAAGTTTTTCTTAACTTCCATTTAGATTCGTTTTCTAAGGATTTGGTAAAATGCCATATTTTGTTAAAGAAAGCACAAAAAAAGTAATAAGAAGATGAACATTGGAGATCTTTGTCTAAAAATACAAGCAATCTAAAAACAGGTTGAAGTTTTCTCCTGTTGGTTACGTTTAACAAATCATTTTGAATTGATTGCAGCAGAATAAGGAATGCCATTTCCAACCGTAATAAGGCAATAACATTAAGTTATTGTTCCTGATGAGAAACAAAAGTGTAGAAATTGGATTCCACCAATTTTTATTATGCTACTGTACTTAGAAGCAGTGTCAAATCTAGTCCCCTTCAAAAGATATGTATCAAAAACAAGTTGGAATAGTTTTATGGTAGTTCGCACCAAGAAAGAAGCTATAAAACATGCCTACAAGGCTTCCCACAAAATCATTCCCAACTCAATGCGGCTGTCAACATTTGCTGCAAAACAATGAAAGAGAGCAGGAGTTGGAGATGGAGAGGTGTGCAGAGGTGGAGTAAGAGAGCGAGAGAGGCCGAGGATGAGAGGCAGAAGGGGAGAGAGGGGAAGGAGAAGAGATGGTGGAAGGGAATATCAGGAAGGGTTGAGAGAGGAAAGAAGGGGGAGGAGATTGAGAGAGCAGAGAGGAGAGGGAAAGGGGGTGATAGGGGACAGGGAAGGAATATGGGCAAGGGAGTGGGATGAGAGATAGTGGGGAGGAGAAAAAAAGGGAGAAGGAAGAAAAGGATATGAGAAAAGGGGAAAATACAGGGGGGCAGGAGGAGGAGGAGGGAGAGAGAGTGCCTGTTTAACAGCTTTGCCTCTCCAGACTATGGAAGCTATCCTCATGTGCAGCTTGATCACAAGATGTAAAAATTACCTCAAGAACAATGGCAATATGTAATTTGAGGGGTGTTTTCATCGTTTCATTGCAAGTCTTTGAATTCAGAAAAATAATTGAAGAGCAATTTACCCAAAATTGGAGAATTTAATATTAAATCCTGGAATATGGAAAGATGGAAGATGACATAGTTCTCAAACTTATGCTGGGCCTCATTCAAAGTTATCCAGCACAGAAACAGGCTCTTTGCCGAACCTATCCATGCTGATCAGGATGTCTACCTAAGTTAATCCTATTTGCCAAGTAGCGGAGCAGAAGGCCACAAAGAAGGCTGCAGGAAAGGAAATATGGCATGATCTCCTGAAGCTGTTGTGGCCATTTCACAATGTAATGGATTCCCTAAAGGAAGAAGGAGAAAAATAAACTCAATTTGATGAAGGCAAGTTAAAACCGTAGGGAATAACTGGAATGTCACTGAATTTTTACTGAGTTATTTATGAATATCTTGAGTTACCTGACCTTAATTATTGTGTGCATCTAAAGATCCTGGGGTCTGGGCATGTGACAATGGGAGCACACAGACTGAATATATCTTTTGGTCATCTCAGGCTGGGAGGTGTGTGCTCGGTCACTTGCTGTAAAGTGATGGCTCGCACGGCAACTGAGACCTGGTTCCATTGATCTTTGAGAATTAGATTTTGAAATTGAAGTACAAATACCTCATTGGCATTTTATACAAATAGCTGCAGGTGAATTTCTATCCAAATAACTCAAGACTGTCTAAGAGAGAGAGAGAGATATATATATATATTTCAACAACATGGAAGAATGTTATTTGACCGATTAAATCTGATCTGTTCTCAGAGCAATCTGACAGGGCATTAGAATGATACAACTAGTAATGCTATTGCCTCACAGCTCCAGCAACTCCAGTTCGATCCTGACCTCCAGTGCTGTCTGTGGAGAGTTTGCACATTCTCCCTTTGACCTCGGCAGCATGGTGACGCAGTGGTAGAGTTGCTGCCTTACAGCACTTGCAGAGACCTGGGTTCAATCCTGACTACGGATGCTATCTGTAAGAAGTTTGTACGTTCTCTCCATGCCCATGCAGTTTTTCTCTGAGAACTTCAGTATCCTCCCACACTCCAAAGATGTACTGGTTTGTAGGTTAATTGGGTTGGTATAAATGTAAATAGTCCCATGTGTGTGTTGGTGTGCGGGGATCGCTGGTCGATGCGGATTCGGTGAGCTGAGTGGTCTGTTTTCGGGCTGTATCGCTCAACTAAACTAAACTAAACAAAACATAGGTTTCCGCCTGGTGCTCTGGTTTCCTCCCACATCACAAAGACACATGGATTAGTAAATTAAGTGTCTCTGTAAATTGCCTGTAGGGGGTTTAGGTGAGAGGTGCAATGTGAAGTAGGCTGATGGGAAAGCGGGAAGAATAAAGTAGGTTAAGTGTAGGATGAATGTAGACGGGAACAATGGTCACTGCAGGCACAATGAGTTGAAGGGCTTATTTCCATATTGCATGTTTCCTTGATTCTATAACCTCTAGTGCTCATTAATTTCACAACTGCTATCTCACATGCACCAATTAACATCCTCCTAATTCTTCCACCAGATCAGACATGATCTTGTTAAAAGGCAGAGCAGCTGACGTTTTCTCCTTTTATTTTAATGTTACTGTATATTTATGTTTTAAATTAAAACGTTAAATTACAACAGCATGTTGATATTCATTACGCAATGTAGAAAAACAGCTTAAAACTAGTGTGTTTTAAACTAAACAGGATAAAGAAATCGGGTGCCATCAAAGGGAATGTTAGTGGAGGGTTATTGATCAAAGGGGTAGGTTTTTAAAGAGATTTTTGCAAGAAAAGAGAAAAATGGAGAATGGAGAATTTGATGGCCCATTGTAGATGTGAGCTCTGTGTTAAAAGACAGTGTGAGTGATGTGCAAGAGGCCAGCAATGGAAGACAAGTGGGATCTTGCAGGGTTTTAAAGTAATACAACAATCGTTTACTGAACAACATTCGACAAATTACTCTTTTGAAAATTTGAACCAATGACCTTTCGGGGGAGGAAGGTCCAGATTTTTAGTGCCCATTGTATGATATTGAATCAATTGAAACCTTGGAGATTGTGTGCACCAAGGCAAAAAGAACATCAAAAATAGAACATACTGGAAACCTTTATCAAGTCAGGCAGGAAAAAAAACCCTGTTTTTTATGTTACAGATGTCAAATCTACCACTTCACTAACAAGTAAGAACCATTTGAAAGGCAGAGGGGGTAATTAAATGCACAAGGCTACTCCTAAATTGCAATATAAACTTTGAAAAATTACAGCTGAGCTGTTGACAAGGAGAGGTAATATTGACTTTTTATAGTTGCAGTCATTTGTGAATGTCAGTCGGTATATTCACTTCTGAGAAGACGATAGCTTAAACTTCATAACCACTTCTTGTGCTTCTCCAATAAAACATTTTGTACCTGCTATTAATATTAGGTATGTTACAAAACTTACCTTTAGCGGCGCTGCACTTCTGCCGCTCCCCGTGTGCGCAACCTTCGCGCCTTGCAGAGGGGGGCGGGCTTAAAGTGCCGTTTTTCCACAGGCCTGGATAATCGATCAATGTCGGGCGATTTGGTTGCTGAAGAAAAATCGCTCCGACATTTAATGAATGGTGGTATTTTTAAATTACTCTAGATTATTTATTAACTAGAGTAATTTAAAAATCACCTTCAAAAGCCGTGACCGCAGACAGCCGGAAGGATTTTGCGTAGGGGAGAAAAAAAGGTAAATACTTTATTTTTATATTAAAAGTTGGTTTTTCGGGAGGCATTAATAATATTTTTATGTTGCGAAATGGGGTCCCCAAAAAATGTATGAACCCCCAGTATTTTTCCCCCCGACTTCACCGCTAACCGCAACGTTCTAATCCACCGCATTCCACTAAAACCCACTCGCTAGTTGATTTAAATGGCCATTAATTTACAGGCATAAAACACTAAATTCCTTCCATTTAGCCCAGAAATTCATGAAAATGAAATTTAAAAATTATGTTATATTGTGGATTATTGTGTGAATGTTATTTGGACACTTAGGCAATTTTTAAAAAGTTTATCTTTTCTTAAGAAATTGATAGATGTTTAGATCTACTCATTGAATTTTGTAATTAGCTAAATTAGATAACTAACTAATTATATGCTTTAATTTCAGGTCATCCAAGTAAGATTGTTTAATATTTGTTTCAGAATGCTTCAATCTATAATAACTGATAATTTCATTGAGTTCTCTTAATTGTTAAGAATGTTATGGACTTTTAACTTTTCCAGATCACAGCTTTTGAGTTAAGTCAATTGAAAGGCAATGGGAAGCAAGATGCTAATTTCCGAGTATGAAAATGGCCATAACTTTCTTAATACTGAAGATATGAAAGTAAATTAGGTGTCAAATTAAACTTCTTTTTATGCTTTATCTGATGGGATAAATTGCAGACTTGATTTTTTAAATCTCAAAATTTTGTAACATTGCTATTAATATCTTGTGTTTTCGACTGGGGACCATGGCCGAGCTCAGCCATCAGCCATTGTTCCTTTTTAAAATTTCAAAATAGAATTTATTCGGGTAATAAATATATACGATACATGAGCCATGCAACAAATCCATCCGCCATTTTCGGAGGCTAAACAAATTAATCAATACCGTCTACATACATTGCTCAAATATCAAAAATTTATCCAACACCCTTGCCAGTCATGTGGCCCACTATCGTGGAATCCCTTCCCTTATTTTGAGGGGTGTCTTCACCATACCGTGCCCCCCATGTCCAGCAGCGTAAGGACCCTAGACTGTGGCCCTCCCCCACCGAGCCTTGGCGTTGGTTGCACCGAGATTCAGTGCGTCCCTCAGCACATACTCCTGCTGTCTGCAGCGGGCCTGTCGGCAACATTCCCCGATGGACATCTCGCTCTGCTAGGTGGCGAACAACACTCGGGCAGACCAACGAGTGTCTTTCACCGAGTTGATGACCTTCCAGCAGCACTTGATGTCAGTCTCTGAATGTGTCCCTGGAAACAGTCTGGAAATCTCAGACCTCTGTGACGGAGCAGTTCGGAATAAAACGTGACAGGGACCCTTGCAGACCTCTCCAGACTCTCTTTGCGAATCCACACTCTACAAAGAGGTTGTCAACAATCTCCTCTCCATAGCAGCCGTCCCGAGGGCAGCCATCAGCCATTGCTCTTGAACGAGGACAGGGAGTGTGTGGGATAGAACTATTGGGAAGAGGGTGGTGGCGAGTGATGGGTGGAGGCTGCTTCATTCCCTCTTTCATCTAGACTCCGGGGTGAATGGCAGGGCCCAAGATTAGGCCCGATCCCACCACAGGAACAAATTCCATCGCTTCACTGATTGCCCCTCGTCTGTTGAGTGGGTGATCCCCAAAACTCCACCTACCCTTTCTCCTAAACTCTGCCCACCCACCCACCCCCGAACAGGATTCTTTCATCCTTATTCCCCCACACACTCTCGTCTCACGCCCTGACCATTCTTCCCATACTGGAGGCTCAGAATTTGGAGTCAGTGGCTGAAAGATTGTGTTGGACAGCACTGATAGTCTGGAACTTAACTGGCAGAGGGCTAGTACAACAGTATTCACAGTCTTTGCAAAATCACCAGATGGGGCCAAATGCATGTGTATCTTTCTCGTTTATTTAAAAGCCTATCCAATTCATGTTACAAATGAGTGAAAGAACCGGAAGAACTCATGTCACAATGTTATAAGGAATAGGAGTAGAATAACGACAGTCGGCCCATCAAGTCTACTCTGTCATTCAATCATAGCTGATCTATCTCTCCCTCCTAACCCCATTTTGCTTTCTTCTCCCCATAACCTCTAACACCTGTACTAATCAAGAATCTATATTTCTCTGCCTTAAAAATATCCACTGTCGGTAGAGAGGGAGGGGTAGAGAGGGGGGGGGGGGGGGGGGTGGGGGTGGGGGTGGGGTAGAGAGGGAGGGGGTAGAGAGGGAGGGGGGCAGAGAGGGAGGGTGGTGAAGAGGGAGGGGGAGGGGGAGGTGGTAGAAAGGGAGGGGAGTTGAAAGGGAAGGTAGAGGGAGGGGGAAGGGGTAGAGAGGGAGAGGGGCAGAGAGGGAGGGGTAGGGAGAAGGGGTAGAGGAAGAGGGAGGGGTAGAGTGGGGGGCAGGGAGGATAGCGAGGGCGAGTGTGGGAGAGGAAGGGGGGTAGAGAGGGAGGGAGGTAGAGGGGGGGGTAGAGAGGGTGGAAGTGATAGATAAGGAGGGGTCATCTCCCTCCTCCACCCCTCTCCATCTCCCTCTACCACCCCACTCCCCACCCCATATTCCTCCTCCTCATTTCCCTCATCCTGCTCCTCTCACTCCCATTCCCTGCCCCAGGACCTACCCAGGTCGGAGAGCAGCGACAGGGCCTGGAACTCGACCTGGTTCTCATACTTGGCCCGGCCATGGCTGCAGACTCCATCTGTCAGCTCGGCGGCCGCCTGGGCTCCAGTGCAGGCCCCGACTACATCTCCAGGCTCGTCCCTGATCCAGGGCCCTGACTCATTCTTGGGTCCAGCCTAGATGGTGGCTTCTTTCTCGGCCCCAGTCACGGTCCCATCCCAAGCCCCAGGCTCGGCCTTCACTCCAGCTCCAGCACCACCCCGCCCCACCATGTGTCGGGTTCCACCGCCACTGATTGCTCACCGCGAGCGTTGGAGTGCCCCTCGCTCCTGGAGTGTCCCATCCTGCCTTGTGAGTGCATTATGACATCACTTTCGCACTGTTTTTAAAACTTTAAATGATTAATAACTTCGGAAATATAGGTGGGAATGCGAGGGGAAGATGTTGATCACCTCGACAGGAAAAATGTGAGCAGAATGTGTGAAAATGGGAAGGCTGTGGCCTAGCATTTGGAAGAAGATAGGACTTAAGCAGATTGACACACACACAAAGAAGACAAAGACTTTAAGTTATATAGAGATGTTTTTTAAGCAGATTATTACTGAGGCAATTATGAAGGACGGAGATATGTAGTGAGTCATGTAGAGACTTACACATAGACACACACACCAATAAATACACACACATGACACATGCCAAACACTAACAAGTATACCAGAAAGTGCACAGGCCCACCCCCTCATAGCCACACACAAACACACACACAAACATATATATATGTGCACAGAGACAAGCACATGCATATGCACAGACAGCCATGCAGGTGCCTATGTACAAATAACCAAACTCCCACATACACATGCGCGTGCACTTGCAAACACACACCCACTTACCAACATGTACACACACAAATCACAGCTACAGCCAGATGAACAAACATAAACAGATTCAGCCACACACATGCATGCATATTCATGTGTGCATACTGACATACGGATGCGCACATGTACAAATATAAATTCATATACAAGACAGATATACATACAAATATAGGCATAACATATGTCTACAAATACATATGCACATAAAGAATATTGAATACCTGCATTGAGCTTAAGTGAGACATGAGACAAACAGGTGGAGATAAGGGAATAGGAGGTGAGAAATGAAAGCTATTGATGAGACAGAGAGTATGTGATTGGCTGGGGAGGTTGAAGGTGCGGAAAGACAGAGATCGGAACAAAAGAGTCAGGTAATGTGAATCTCAGACAAGGAAAAAGTGTCTAATGCCAAGAATGTCGACCTGCCAGTTATGTTTTAATAAGGGTTATCTCCACAAAGCATATTTTTGTCAATCCCCCCCTGAGAAGTAAAATATCACAGTCAGAGCTATACTTGCTCTGATCTTTATCGTCAATAATTAGATCTAAGGGCTGCAGAATAACAAAAGATGGTATTTTCTGCGCTTAATTGGATGGTTCAGCAAGAGACATGGATTGGGGCAGATAATGGATTACGACAGTGAAATAGTTACCAGCAACTGGAAGTAAAGTAAACACTATAAACTGGTGTGCATGCTTCAACATGAACAGTCTGTCTTGTTTTTAATCACTACATGAGCATCAATTTCACGCCTTCATCCTTTTCCCTTAGTCATCCATTGTTTTTAATTATTACAATTATATCTGCTTCAGTAACAGATTATAGTACAGACAGTAGAGTGGGCAGCACGGTGGCACAGTGGTAGAGTTGCTGCCTTACAGTGCTTGCATCGCCAGAGACGCGGGTTCGATCCCGACTACGGGTGCTGTCTGTACGGAGTTTGTACGTACTTCCCGTTACCGCACAGGTTTTCTCAGAGATCATCAGTTTCCTCCCATACCCCAAAGATGTACAGGTTTGTAGGTTAATTGACTACTTGGTATAAGTGAGAATTGTCCCTAGTGTGTGTAGATAGTGTTAGTGTGCGGGAATTGCTGGAACTCGCAGGGCCACGCTGTATCTCAAAACTAAACTAAACTAAACTACAGGTACAACACCAAATTTCCAGTAACTGATGGCACGACACCTCCTTTAATCCAGATTATGATCTGAAAACAATTCTTTGGAGTTGCAGTATACATGAGTGCCCCTGTTTTCCCATGTCTTCGGAATGTCTGTGGAATAATTTTCTTCATGTACTGAAAAAAAAATCTGATAGGGAGCGTGTATGAGCCTCAGGGCTGAGCTGCCCAATTCAACACCAAGTGAGTGGGCCCAACTCGGGGACATACGGAGATTGCAGCAAAGCAGTCCCTGAACACCAGCCGAGCTGGATTTGCCTTTACTGTAAGTTCTGTGTTGGTAACTGTGCTCTTATGTCTCCCATCTTCTCGCTTGTTCTCTGGATAAATCAACATGTCGATTGTGGACAACAACCCGCATTATTATTATAAATTATCATTACTTGAGCTGTTGGTCCAGCAAAACCGATAATCTGACAAGGCTCTGGAGCCAAAGGTGCTGGAAAACCGGTGGTGTACCTGTAATACATTACCCAGTTTCTTGCCACTCTGAAAAAAAAGCTTTGGTTTTCTTGATTTTCAATCAAATCAATGATTGATATATGAGTACCATCAAGCCATTCATAAGAATAACAGGTAGTGTCATTTTAAACTCCTCTATGAACTCACCAATCTGTTTCTCATATTCCAACAAAAGCAATTCAAGTTTTTTAATCTTTTATTTATATTTCTACCTACAGTTGCAACTTAGTGAAACAGCAATTCTGGTCTCTTGAGTCACTTATTTTCTTTCATTCAAGGGATGGGTGTAGTTGTTGCAACTGACACTTATTGCACTTGATGAGAGTGACTTGCTTTGGTTGTTAGAAGTCAACCACATTGTAGTGTTTGTTGCACAGCCTAGGAATTCCAGATCTCATTCCCTGAAGTACATAAGCTAACCAAGCAGATTTTTAAACAGCAGATTGATGTTTTTTTCTTTTCTCAGCATTTATTTAATTTGATGCCTTCATGCTTTTTCTCAGCATTTATTTAATTAACTGAGTTGCAAGGGTAGATGTTAATCCTAGGTTTCTGGATCATTTGTCAAATCCTCTAGGCTGCAATGCAATGTTGCACCTTAAGCCTTACATTTCAGACAATGTCCTGACTAACTTACGGTTACTTCAGGCAGTAAAGGGTCATCAGGTTTCAGACATGAACATCCTGTCTTCATACCTGAGGAACTGGCGCCTCAAGCTCAGCAAGGGTAAGACAACATCTTCAATGTTCCACCTCAACAACAGGGAAGCGACCCGCGAGATGAATGTCATGGTGGATAATGCCTGGTTACGGTCCCAGCCCGTCCCCACATACCTCGGTATGAAGCTCGACAGAACGTTGTCATTCAAACAACACCTGGAAGGTGCCAAGGCAAAGACAAGCGCCCGTGCCGCACTGATACGCCGCCTAGCCGGCACCACATGGGGAGCCACGACGAAGACACTGCGCATGTCCACAGTGGCCCTGGTGTTCTCAGCTGCTGAGTACTGCGCCCCGGTCAGGTGCCGTAGCCCTCATGCCAAGAAGCTGGATGCTGCCCTCAACAGCACCCTGCAGACTGTCTCCGGATACATACGAGCCACCCCAGTAAACCAACTGCCCGTCCTCGCTGGCAACGCCCCAGCCAACATCAGACGAGAAGCAGCCAGGCTGTCTATTTGCGCAAAAACGTACACAATAGTGCTACAATTTGTGGCCCACCTCCTGCGCAGTTGGGACCTTTCAGATTTCCATCTTATTTTCACAACGGCGACACGGGTAAGATTACTTCAATTTTACTGTTGTTCCGGGCCTGCGGGGATCCGCCGCCTTGGTGCTGAGGCTGTGGCAGCATCTGCGGGCGCCAGTGGCTGGGTGCAGGGAGAGGCTACGACAACGATCCGGGGCCTGGGCGTTGAGGCTGGCTCTGTGGCCGATTGCTGCTGCTGCGGCTCCGGGCCCATGAGGCAGGCTTCGGGGATGGGGAGAGGCCATGCCGCGGATCCGCAGTCTGGGCTTTGAGACTGGCTATGAGGGTGGTGGCGCTGCTGCTCCAGGCACGTAAGGAGGGAAATGAGTATCACCCTCGAGATCCTGCAGTGGTGAGGAGGGAGAGTGGGGGGATTGAGGGAGAGGAGGGGGGGAAATGGGAGAGGTGAGGAGGGAGAGTGGGGTAGGAGGGGGAATAGAGGGAGAGGAGTGGGGGAAGTTGGAAATGGGGAATAGAGGGACAGGAGGGCAGTGGGGGAGGTGAGAAGGGAAGGTGGGGGGATAGGGGGAGGTGAGAAGTGGAGGAGGTGGGGGATAGAGGGATAGGAGGGGGGTAGGGAGGGGAGAGGAGTTATTGAGGGAGGGAGAGAGTGACTGAGGATAGGGGAAAGGAGAGGGAGGGAGAGGTGAGGGAGGGATTGGGGATGGGGAGGAGGGGAAAAAGGAGAGAGGGTGAAGAAGAGGGGGAGGGAGTGCTGGGTGATGAGGGGAAATGAGCCACGCCTGCGCAGTTCGGGGGTTTGCGTGAGTGGTGGAATGTTGCGTTGGGGGAACGGGTGAGTGGTGGAATATTACGTTGGGGAACGGGTTGTGTTGGGGGACCAGGCCTCCCGTGTGGCAGGGACCCAACGGGTCCCACTTATTCTCACTTATTCTAGTCTGCAATTTAAGAAAAAAACAAAAAGTTAGAAAAACTCAGCAGCTTAGGCAACATCTGTCAAAAGATGTTTTTGAGTCTGAATCAATGATATGGGGTTTGACACTCAAAATTCGAAATGCGAGAGAGTTAATATTTAGTAGGAAAGAAGGTAAGGAAAAGATTTGTAGGGAAAGTCTCTGACAGAGTGAAGATAGACACAAAAATCTGGAGTAACTCAGCAGGTCAGACAGCATCTCTGGAGAAAAGGATTAGGTGACGTTTCGGGTTGAGACCTTTCTTCAGACCGAGAGTCAGGGGAAAGGGAAATGAGAGAACAAATTGAACTGCTTTAATGGGGGCAGTTGCCAGCACGTTAAGCGTCGTGGTCTGTCATAAATGGCAAGACTGTGGGACATGCCCTGCGGGCCAGACCATACAAGTATTGAATTAAATTAAATTAAATAATTTATTGTCACATGTGACAAGTTCCAATTAAATTCTTTGCTTGCATACCCAAGGTTTGCAAATATGTCACCCATAAAGGGCGCTTACATATTTACAAATTCCCCCCCCCCCTTGCCAATTACCCCATTTGAACCTACCCCCCCTCCCTCATTGTCCATTGTTCTTCCCCCTCCCTCACGGTGGCGCACCGGCGCCGAGTCCCAATAGCAGTGAAATGAAAACCGAGCCGACACGATGAAGCCAGTGTTAAGTTCTCTGAACTATGTTTCCCAACATAACCATGCCCAGTGCGACCCAACAACAGCTGGCAACAGCAAAGGAGAATTAATGGAGGAACTCAATGGTCAGGCAGCATCTGTGGAAGGAAATGGACAGTCGACGTCCAGTCAATACCATTCCTCTTGACCATTTATCTTGAAGTAAAACATTGATTAACCATTTCCCTCCACAGATGCTGCCTGACCCACTGCATTGCTTCAGCAAATCTCCAATTTTTTGCTCCGGATTCCAGCGTCTGCAGTCTCTTGTGCTCTCAACAACAGGCAGAGCGAGTCATTGAAAGTGACAAGGTACAGGGTATGGGAGTATTGAGCTGGATTACCAGATCAGTGGAATGCAAGTTGGCAACAAAGGACATTATGAAACATTCTGGGCAGGATCTAACATGTGCTGCCCTCATTTATATTACTGAATCATGTGTAGGGTCTGCAGGCGGAGCAAAAACGAGCCCTGAAGTTGAACTATCAAGTCAGAGGACGGTTATGGGAAACTTTAGGATCGTCAAGGTCAGAATCAAACCTGATCTCTGGTATCACATGGCAGCAGCTCTACCAGCTGTGCTTTGGGACATACCAAGAGAAATGTGAAAGATGCTATCAGAATATATCTTTCTTTTTTCTCCATTGCTTACCTCAATAAGCGGAGGAGAAAACATCAGCATATGCATTAAGTGAATAGAAAGAGGCTGAATTCAGACCTAACTCGATGAAACCAAACAAATCTCAAATAAAGTGTTTCAGTGAAATAGATTTACTTTTGATTGAATCAATTAATAGGCCCCTTGTCAGCCTTTAATATTTAAAATTAGGCAGCAGATCTTATGAGATGACTCTTTCATTTTGTTTTAGAATTAGATTTGGACACTCAGCGTAGCTTATGCATGGTGTTTGAGTAAACTAATAATCCGATGAAAGTCATGAATTTGATGCAAAATCGCTCAGACAGTGATAAAGCAAGTAATTTGTAGATAATGCATTTTCATTTCTCTCAATATGACCATAGAGCCCAAGGAAATGAATTGACATTTCTATACACTCTGAACAGGATTTAAATTGTCCACCTCATATCTTGGCAGAAAGTAATATTATATTTATATTAGAAACTTACAGCCTTACCGCTGGTATCGGGGAATGCACACATTTCTACTGAGATATCAATTTCAAATAATCCAAAAATTGCACAGGCAACCTCCGAGCTTTTATATGTGCAGTTATTTAAAAGTGGCAGCTAATATCTTGAAGAAGATAGCCAATATCATCAAGACCCACACCACCCAGGCCTCGCTCACTTCTCTTTGCAGTCATTGGGAAGAAGGTCCAGGAACTTGTGGATCATTGCCTCCAATTTTTAAGTATAACTTCTTCTCATCAATAGTTTGTTAACCCTCTGCACAACCCTGACCATAGCCTCCCTCCACATACAACCACTATGGACTTTGTAACTTTTGGTTGCTCCACCTAGTTTTTTTTACATTGTCATGGTCTAATTTACTTAGAGTAATGTATAATTTGTTGTATACTTATTGTTGCATTTAATGTACCTGTAAAGCTGCAGCGAGGAAGAATTTGATTTTTCTGGTTTACATCAAGCTCATATGACAAAGATACATTTGACTCCTTAAGTAAGAGCTTTTGCCTGGCTAGTGCACTTTCCTAGATGATTGGAAAGATTTCTGGAGGGATGCAATGCTGAAACATTTATTTTTTGCTTGTACCGCATTGAGGGTAGGAATCTTTCCTACCCTCAACGCGGATTAGCTTTTCCCATTGAGGGTAGGAAATATTCAAACAAGAGGGCATGACATGAGAATTAAGGGACAGAAGTTTAGGGGTAACATGAGGGGGAACTTCTTTACTCAGAGAGTGGTGGCTGTGTGGAATGATCTTCCTGCAGAAGTGGTGGAGGCAGGATCGATTTTAACATTTAAAAGTAAAGTGGATAGGTATATGGATGGGAAGGGAATGGAGGGGTATGGTCTGAGTGCAGGTAGATGAGACTAGGGGAAAATAAATGGTCGGCATGGACTGGAAGGGCTGAGAAGGCCTGTTTCCGTGCTGTAATTGTTATATGGTTATATGGTTATATGGTTACAAGCTAAACATGGGATAGAGGCAAGTAGCCTGTTTCTGAAGCTTGGTTCAATGAAATCAATGAAAACTAATTTCAGAAGCAGTTACAATTCTACATGTTAAGTATATTGTTGATAATTTATAGACAATAGACAATAGGCAATAGGTGCAGGAGTAGGCCATACGGCCCTTCAAGCCAGCACGGCCATCCAATGTGATCATGGTTGATCATCCACAATCAATAGATCACGTTAGATGTGGCACTTGTGGCTAAAGGGATCAGGGGGTATGGAGAGAAGGCAGGTACGGGATACTGAGTTGGATGATCAGCCATGATCACATTGAATGGCGGTGCAGGCTCGAAGGGCCGAATGGCCTACTCCTGCACCTATTTTCTATGTTTCTATGTTTCTAATACCCATTTAGCTGATATTCTAATTATTCCAGGGAATAATGCCCATATCCCACTTAGGAAACTTGAAAGGTAAGACCTTTCTTTCACCCAGTTTTATTCCACCAGGGAGGTCTTACCTTCCACTACCTGCAACCTCCGGCAACCACCTTCAACTAGCATCGCAACTGGCTTCAACTAAAAAATTACCAATTTTTAAAACGGCAACCTATTTTTAGTTGCGGCCAGTTTTGAATTTTTTTAAATAATCGCCGGAACATAGAAGAAGTGGAAACCACTGTCGACCATTAGGGAGACTGACAAAAAACTCCGGGAACCGCTCGGAAACCCTGGGTGGGGCGCAAAATCTCCAAAGGTTTCCGTTCATGTTTCCTAAGTGGGACAGGAGCATTAGGAAACAGATTATTCAGTTCTCAAGACCTTTGTTTAGATTGTGGCTCATAAACATTCACAAGTAAAATATAAAGAGCTGGAGGAATTCAGCAGACCAGGCAGCATCTGTGAGGGAATGGACAGACCAGGTTTCAGGTCAGGACCCCCCCCCCCCCCCACCCCCTCCTAACATTTGCTTTTAGGTCAAAATAAAAAATGAAAAAAGAAGCCTGCTCACCATTTAATCTAATATCAGTGGTTGCGCATGAGTGTAATTTGTGGAATGAAGTTGTTGGTTAATCCAGTGGACAGATTTTTGGTAGATAAGGTTCCCACCAAACTATGTAATGGAGAGAATAATAGGGATCTGGAAATGATGCACAATAGGCAGAGCGAGCCATTGAAAGTGACAAGGTACCAGGCACGTGCCGTCAGGGTAGGCAAGGTAGGCACTGCCTACCCTGACTAAAATTATGAAATGGCAATTTTTAAATATAAATAGTAAAGGCATGGGAGAATTATGCCTGTCTAAGAGATCGATCTCTTAGGTAGGCATAATTCTCCGTGCCTTTCACCCGCAGCGCTTGTAACACGGGAATCTCTGTGCAGCCCCCGTGCCGTCAGCGCTGCCTGAGCCGTCAGATTCAATGGGAGCTGAAGGCAGCAGAAATTCTGCCTTTGCAGCACTGCGCATGTGCATCATCTTTCTGCGCATGCGCATCACGAGTTTCTTGGCGGGATGTTCAAATATGGATTGCCATTATTTTAATAGTATCTTAGCAAACAAATGGAGAATGGACTTAATGTACCAATAATGTGGTAAGTGCATTTCTTTGTGCTTTATGTTTTTAAATACTGTAGTTCCCAGGGTGGGGGGAGAGCTCCGTTCACAGTGTTTGGGCAGTCTGGCGTTGTGAAGGAGGGGATCGGGGTCAGTAACCCACTTGCCACGCTCCGGTCTGAGTGCAGGTGAGATGGGACTAGGTGAGAGTAAAAGTGTGTGAGGGGTGAGAAGTCCATGCCGGGTGCCGGCCGGCCGCAGCCGCTGTTCAGATTGTTGGGAGACAGAGCTCAGGGTTCGCCTCTTGAGCTGCTTTGGTGCCCAGGCGTAAGTTGAGGTGGAAGGTGGTTGGGGGTGCGGGAGGGGGGGGCTCGTCTTCTGAAGAAGGATCTCGACCCGCTGAATTACTCCAGCAAAGTTAAAGAAGGAACTGCAGATGCAGCAAAATCGAGCGTACACAAAATTCTGGAGAAACTCAGCGGGTGCAGCAGCATCTATAGAGCGAAGGGATGGGTGACAGGAGGGTCTCGACCTGCTGAAATTCTCCAGCATTTGGATCTAAACATCACCCATCCCTTCCCTCTAGAGATGCGGCCTGTCCCACTGAGTTACTCCAGCTTGTGTGTGTCTATCGTTGAATGGGTGACGTTTCGGGTCGAGACCCTTCTTCGGACTGAAAATAAAACTTGCCTCGCGTGAAGCGGCTTGTAAATTAAAACATAAAAACAAGAAATGCTAGACTCATTTATGTGCTCCTATTCATTTACCTGGCCTGTTGCTGTCCTCCCTCGTCCACCGTGAGCGCTGGACAACTCACTGGGTGCAAAACTCCGCTGCATTCGGGCGGAGGGCGATGATCACCCGACTGACCGGCAAGTAGAGGCGGCGGGTCGGTCAAGCCTGGCTCCCCGCCACCGGGATAAACACCACTACTGGAGTAAACTCAGCGGGATCTCTGGAGAAGTCTGAAGCAGGGTCTCGACACGAAATCTCACCCATCCCATCTCTCCAGAGATGCTGCCAGTCCCTCGGAGTTACTCCAGCATTGTGTGTGTCTATGGGTTACACAAAAAGCTGGCGAAACTCAGCGGGTGCAGCAGCATCTAAGGAGCGAAGGAGATAGGCGACGTTTCGGGTCGAGACCCTTCTTGTGTGTGTCTATCTTCGGTGCAAACCAGCATCTGCAGTTCCTTCACAATCCCACACTCTCGGCCCCGGGGGGTGGATGGAGCATCACACGTGGATACAACCCACTCACTGCCCAGACTTGCCCCTCCGGCAGGTCTTTAACCGCGTCCTAAAGCCGTTCGTGTTAAAGAAGGAACTGCAGATGCTGGAGAATCGAGGGTTAAACAAAGCTGGAGAAACTCAGCGGGTGCTGCAGCATGAAGAAGGTCAGCAGGTCTGAAGAAGCGTCTCGACCCGAAACGTCGCCTATCTCCTTCGCCCCTTAGATGCTGCTGCACCCGCTGAGTTTCTCCAGCTTTTTGTGTAACCCCCATCTCTCACCTGCCGTTTGCCGGCTTCGCTCATGTCAACCGCGTCCCGCAAATCCTTAAATTCCCACAGCCAAGTAACCTAAACTGGACCCGTGAACGCACTGTCGGAATTTAAAGATTTGCGGGAAGCCGGCCGGCGAGCGGCAGGTGAGAGATGTTCAGACGGAGAGTACTGCCAGAGGTGAGTGGGGACCAGCAGAAGGGGCTGAAGTGGCAGGGTCCCGGCGGCCACTCGCAGTCACCCGAGCTGCTTCCTTCCGCGGAAGTGGCGGCCAGTTCTGCTGTCCGTGTCCGGCAGGTGAGAGATGGGGGTTACACAAAAAGCTGGAGAAACTCAGCGGGTGCAGCAGCATCTAAGGGGCGAAGGAGATAGGCGACGTTTTGGGTCGAGACCCTTCTTCAGACTCAGTCTCAGTCTGAAGAAGGGTCTCGACCCGAAACGTCGCCTATCTCCTTCGCCCCTTAGATGCTGCTGCACCCGCTGAGTTTCTCCAGCTCTTTGTGTAACCCTCGATTCTCCAGCATCTGCAGTTCCTTCTTTAACACGGAGGGTGAGAGATGTTCAGACGAAGAGCACTGCCAGAGGTGATCAGAAGGCGCTGAAGAGCAGTCGGTTCTGGTGTTGGGTCCCGGTGGCCGCTCACACCCGAGCTGCTTCTATCCCCGGAAGTGGCGGCCAGTTCTGCTGTCCTTGCCCGGAGCGCTGCGGCAGCGGTGAGTGAGTTTGATATGATCTCTGTCCCCCTCCTTCTCAAAACTTCTCCCTTCTCGCATATTTAACCCCTGCCGCAGGCTCCCCACACGCTGTGAAAGGAACTCCCCCTCCAATTGGACCCTTGAATTAGTATTGTCATTCCATAAGATGACAACTGATTCAACGTCCCGATGTGCTCCCGTTTTTCCCACCATCTCTCCACCTGCCTTCATCCTCCGTCCCCCACCCATTCAGTAATTAAAAAATGAAGGAGATTTGGAACCCTTGGGAAATTTGAGTTGTTACTTATTTTTATTTTTTTACGAAGAGAACAATCTGCGCATGCGCGGTTTTAAGATTTTTTGAAAGCTGGCTGACTGCCTACCCTGAGTAATTACTCACGGCACGTGCCTGCAAGGTACAGAGTATGGGGTATTGAGCTAGGTTACCAGATCAGTGGAATGCAAGTTGGCAACAAAGGACAAACAATATTTTGCAGTTTCTTATGTGTATATTCACAAGAACTGGTTTCGCAACCAGTAGTGCAACCTTGCACTATCAATAGACCTCGTATTTCATTCAGGAATATTCCATTAGGCTTCAGTTGGCAGCAGTGAATCATCCTTGCAAAGGGATCTCTGAAAAGGCACTAGGTCTTTTATGATAACATATGGGATGAGTTATGACACTGCTAGATAGTTCTTTAAGTGTGGATTTGGAGTAATTGCAGATAGTTACAAATAAAGGCGCAGCATGGTGGCGCAGCGATAGAGTTGCTGAGCGATAGAGTCACAGAGCCATAGATACAGGTCTCTGAACATACAGAGTTTGTATGTTCTCCCCATCACCACATGGATTTTCTCTGTGTGAAGCAAGTCCTACCTTATTCCAAAGACGGACCGATTTGTAGATAGATTGGCTTTGGCAAAAATCGTAAATTGTCCCCAGTGTGCAGGATAGTGCTTTTGTGCAGGGACCACTGTTCGGCGAGGACTCGGTGGGCTGAAGGGCATGTTTCCATGCAGTATCTCTACACTGAACTAAACTACACTACTGTCATCAACTTCACTCCTTGGCGAATACATTACCTTTGAAATTCTCCTAAAACGTTTCTAATTCATAACTGAGCTTATAATTTGTCTTAGCATAAGCAAATGTTGATGAATAAAGTTATAACCAATGAGACAGAATTTCCAAATGTTAACATTCCCAAAATGTCCCTAATGATGTATTCAATATTCCTTTTAATGGCTCACAGATGAGTTAATGTCTTTTGACTTTTTGATGGTTTCCAGCTACACTCCTTATCACCAAGGAGGGCATACATTTTATTTTTCACTAAAAGCCCTGTAATCTCCAAGAGCGCAGACGCGCATAAAACAATAAATAATACTCACTTAATGCAGGGGTTAAGAAAAGTTCATAATTGTCTTAATGATTGATATGTTTTATGTATGAGAACACCCAGAGCTGGGTCTCATTTGATGAATGGACAATTATGTATGGAAGTTCGCAGGCCCTATTTATGCCTGTAAGTTTCCTGTAATTCATTTAAAATGTAATCGACATTAAACTCTCTGTGCAACTGTTCATGTCACCAGAGAAGGAATCTACGTTACCTTGAACAGTAATGGAAGGAAAGCAAATGCCTAATTCAGATAAGTTCATGGTTATTCTACATAGAATATGAGTGTAACAGTATCAATGTGTAACAATGACCTTGGAGGTGGCTATTTCTGCTTACTCTGGTTGACTTTGATCTGCCACTTGCAAGGGATTCATTCTGTAGCGTTCATCCCATAAAAGTAATAGATGGGAGATTGCATTGCAAGTGTATTTCATTTTGTGGTTTTCCAATCTGATCTGTAAACACATGACCTCCATCTTTGTGGCCTTTGATATCATCTGTAGAACATGATTACTCTTGGCCTCTACAGTTCTGCAATACTAAATCCATTCTTCCTCTCAAAAGAAAGATGTATATTTATATTGTACATTTCATGACCTTTTGAACAATAAAAGGTTGTCAATGTGCTGTGTAAATGCAAAAGCTTTCTTTCCTCTTTGTTGATGATGAAACATCAGAATGGTAGACAATGGCTGCACACTCTGTCATTCAAAATATTGACTATAATGCACATTATTAAATGACAGATTATTCACAGGATAATGCACTTGACAGGATTTATGCGCATTCTACAATGAATCAAGAGTATATTGTTTTCCTTGACTGTAATCACTGTTGGAACATATTATTAATGGTATTATGCAACCTTTCAGAATAGTTTAATGGGCGAAATATGTACAAATCACAAACCATTTTGCCTTAATTATTAGGCAATACAATATGCTCTTATCTGGATTATCTGGATTTGAAAGATGTACATTGACTTTACTGATTATTAATTGTAACATGGACCAATGAAGCATGGACTATCGACCAGACTAACCAGTGCAAGCTATTGATTTGATGCACAATTACTGTACTATTAAAAAAAAAGCGATATATTTGAAATTTAAACAGAAAATACTGCAAGTAACTCGAGCAACATCTGTGGAGAGAGTTAACAGATTGAAGATTAATGTACAAGATGACAAGAAGTCGGGAGCAAGTTATAAAAGAAAGGATGAGTAAAACAATTGTCACTGTATCAGCAAATCCCTTACAACCCTCACCGATTGTTAAGCTGCATGTAAGAAGGAGACATAAGATGGGCTGTCAATTGTTCATGACTTCATGACAGGGATGGTAACAGATGTAAACATTAATGGTGGGCTTTCTGACTGATTGCTGAGACATTCCATTGAAATCAGTGACTACACCAATAACTACTCAGCATTTAGTGTTCAAAAATATAACGGGCAAATGTTGTAAATCTGAAATAAAAGCAGAAATTAGTAATTAATAATCCACAGCAGGTCCACAGAGAGAGACTAAGAGTTAAGGTCCCAGGACAATAATGTCAATCAGAGTTGCTTTTTTGCTTCAGGGAAAGAGTTGGTTCCACATCATTGGGTTGAGAGATTATTTGTGTTTTATAGATATTCATCCACACGTTAGAGCTTGTGCAGTCTCAGAATGAAGACCACAGAGGAGAAACAAGGAAGTATGGCCTGTGGAGCCATTGCCTCATGGTGCTAGAGATTTGTGGTTCAATCCTGACCTTGGGTGCTCTCAACATGGAGTTAGCACATTCTACCTGTGACTGCATGGATTTCATCTGGGTGCTCTGGCTTGTGGGTTAATTGGCAGTTGTAAATTGCCTCTCTCTATCTCTCTGTCTCTCTGTCTGTCAAATCAACAAGTTGTCTATTGAGGAGTGCTTCCACATGAGAGAAAATAAGAATTTGACATATTCACCTCATGAGGGATGACATAGTCTGCAGGTGGATGACAAACCTTGTTATTAAGTCTGAATAATAAGCGTGCAGGTACAGCAGGCAGTGAAGAAAGTGAATGGCATGTTGGCCTTCATAACAAGAGGAGTTGAGTATAGGAGCAAAGAGATCCTTCTGCAGTTGTACAGGGCCCAAGTGAGACCACAGCTGGAGTATTGTGTGCAGTTTTAGACAATAGACAATAGACAATTTGTGCAGGTGTAGGCCATTTGGCCCTTTGAGCCAGCACCGCCATTCAATGTGATCATGGCTGATCATCCCCAATCAGTACACCCTTCCTGCCTTCTCCCAATATCCCCTGACTATTAAGATTATTAAGGGTTTGGACACGCTAAAGGCAGGGAACATGTCCCGATGTTGGGGGAGTCCAGGACCAGGGGCCACAGTTTAAGAATAAGGGGTAAGACTTTTAGAAAGGAGATGAGGAAACACTTTTTCACAGAGAGTCGTCTGTGGCATTCTCTGCCTCAGAGGGCAGTGGAGGCCGGTTCTTGGGATACTTTCAAGAGAAAGCTAGATAGGGCACTTAAAGATAGCAGAGTCAGGGGATATGGGGAGAAGGCAGGAACGGGGTACTTATTGGGGATGATCAGCCACGATCACATTGAAAGTCGGTGAGGGCTCGAGGGGCCGAATGGCCTACTCCTGCACCTATTCTCTATTGTCTATTGTCTAATAGCAATACAAAAGGAATAAATGTTGAAAATACTCAGCAGTCAGGCTGCATCTATGGGAAGAGAAACAGAGACAAGGTTTCAGGTCGGAGTCGTGTCATATTTTACTGAACGATGATATATCAAGAAATTTAGGGTGGCAGACATATGCAGCCTAACTGATCAAAGAAAGATGGTCATCCTGACAAGTGGCTGTCAAAGTCATAATTATCCTCAATTCTTGTGCTTGAGAGTCTGTCAAAGATATCTTCAGGACGGTGTGTTCAAAAGCAATGAGGTGCTGAAGACAAGTAACTCATGTTTTTTTATACTACATTTGTCTGCACTGCTTACAGCCAAGCGATCCCTCAGTGTGCAGGCCTTGACAGCTTTCAACAGATGCAGACCATCCTTGATTCTCCACATGTGATAAATGGGGGTCACCCACACGGTGCAGAGATATCTGACAACTTCTCCCTCAATGTCAGCAAGATGAAAGAGGTAGCTATTGACTACAGGGAGCATAGTGAAGTACCTGGCCTTATCAGCATCAAAGGTGCTGAAGTGGAAATGGTTGAGAGCTTCAAGTTCCTTGCTGTAAATATTACCAACCAAATTCTAGCTGCAGCCAAAAAAAAAGCACAGCAACATCTCTATTTCCTCAGGAGTTAAGGACATTTGTCATGTCTCCAATGACCTTTACCTTTGTCTGCAGATGCTGCATAGAAAGCATCATATTGGGTTGCATCACACCTTGATTAGGGAACGTCTCTGCTCAAGACTGCAAGAAATTGCAAAGAATTATAAATGGAGCCCAGCCCATTACACAGGCAAACCTCCCCACAATCAACTACATTCGCACTTTACAATACCTCGTAAAAGCTGCCAACATAATCAAAAATCTTTTACACTTTGGCCATTCCCTCTTCTCCCCTCTCCCATTAGATAGAAGATACACACGTTTAAAAGCATGTACCACTAGATTCAGGAATGGGTTATTTCCTGTTACTGAACTGTCCCCCATACGTTAGGGTATAGTCCTGATCTTCCAACCTACCTCTTCATAGACCTTGGTCTTTATCTCTTTAATTGTAATGGTATAATGCTGTAACACTTCAGTTAAGTTTGGTTTATTATTATTTTACTTCGGAGTCACGTGAGTGACTACGTGAAGAACCCCATCCAGCCGCACGTGCGTCATTACGTCAGACGCATTAGTGCAGGTCGGCCAGTTGGAGCAGCAGAGCTCCTCTAAGCGGTAAGTTTAAAATGCAAGGTAAGTTTTTTAAACTTTTCCTGTGGTGGCTTTCTGCGTTGGCGGTAATGTTTACATCGTTGAGAATGATGCAGAAAGTTAAAAAGGTGACGGCGAGGTGATCCGGGGGAAAAAGGTTGCCCGCCTAGTTTACCAAGTCCGTCGCCAGCAAGGGAGCTAGCGACACCAGATCCGCTGCCTGTGTGCAGCGTTGCCATGCTGGTAGGGCGCAAGGCTACTACAAAATCTAATAGGCCCGTTGACCCAGAGTCGGGCCTGGAGGTTTTACCTCCGTAAGGAGAGACCATTTGCTCATGGCTCTCCCTGATCGAGATCTCATTGCAAAAGATGCTCGATAGGGACACACTCCAGGAGGAGGAGTGGTGTCCATGCCAGGCTGTTGGAGAGCCTGTGCCAGCAGTGCCTGAAATAGAGATCTTGGTTCTTGGTTCTTGGTTCTTGGTCCTCCAAAATATTCCAACTGGAATTTAAACTGGAGGTGGTGAAGGGAGGGGTTTAGCCAGAGAGGGTTATTGGGAAGAAAGTGCCACTTTAAATTTAGTTGCATCTGGCTGGGCAACCGTGGTTTGGTGGAGATTATTCCATGCTTTAATAGTGCGTGGGAAGAACGAATTGCTGTACTCATCTGTCTTTGTGGCTGGGACCACAAATTGGATCGAATGCCCTCGTCTGCTCCTAATTGGTTTGGGGTTGGTGTAGGTCTTGTGATCTATGTCTAGCTGACCATTTAACATTTTGTAAAAACAGGTCAAACAATGAGCTTCACGTCTGTTTGGAGAGGGTTCCACCCCAGAGAATTCAGAAGTTTGGTGACACTTGCTTCACTCTCGTAGGTGTTAGTAACAAATCGAGCGACCTGTCTTTGGATGAAATGTTTTTATCTGTGTATAGGTCCCAAGCTGCAACTGCGTAGTCCAGATGAGGCCTAACGACGGTGAAATACAGCTTCTCCTTGACAGAAGCTGAACAATGATGGAAGTTGCGCCTCAGGAAGTTTAGGACACTTGTTGCTTTCACTGTTACATGATGAGTCTGACCATTCCAACGTAGGTCATTCTGCAATTTGATGACAAGATACTTGGTTTGTTTGGATTCTTCAAGGGTGGCACCAAGTATGTTGTAAGATGTGACGCCTGGATTCCTCTTTCTGGTGACATGCATGGTTTCACATTTGTAAGGGTTGAACTGCATGCCCCATTGTTGTGACCACTCGACCATAGTATCGAGATCCTTTTGGAGAGCATCTTCATCATCAGCTGACTTGATTGGACGGTACAGCAAACAATCATCACCGAATATTCTGGTCGTACTTGCAACTTTTTCATGGCTGTCATTGATGTAAAGCTGCATGACTACCCATCCTTTGAGGAGGAGGGTATACTGGCTCAGGAATATACTCATGCCGAATCAGTGGCTGGGCAGAGCCACAAGGGAGTAGAACAACAAGGGCTAATACCAAAAATTGCAGTCCCCAGAGAAGCAGGGGAGCCATTAGGGGAAGAGTTGGCAACTGGATCCCTATCAGTTTGCCTACCGCAAGAACAGGAGTATGGAGGATGCCATCTCAACGGCACTTCACTCCGCCCTCTCCCACCTCGACAACAGAGACACTTACGTAAGAATGCTGTTCATCGATTACAGCTCAGCATTCAACACCATTATACCATCAAAATTGATCACCAAACTCGGTAACCTGTGCATCGCTCCTTCCCTCTGCAACTGGATACTGGACTTTCTAACCAACAGACCCCAGTCTGTTAGGTTAGACAAGCACACCTCTTCAACCCTCACCCTGAACACTGGTGTTCCACAGGGCTGTGTGCTGAGCCCCCTCCTCTACTCCCTCTTCACCTATGACTGCACACCTGTACATGGTACTAACACCATCATCAAGTATGCAGATGATACAACGGTGATTGGCCTCATCAGCAACAACGATGAGTCGGCCTACAGGGAGGAGGTCCAGCACTTAGCAGCATGGTGCGCTGACAACAACCTGGCCCTTAACTCCAAGAAGACCAAAGAGCTCATTGTAGACTTCAGGAAGTCCAGGGGCGGCACGCACACCCCCATCCACATTAACGGTATGGAGGTGGAACGTGTTTCTAGCTTCAGGTTCCTGGGAGTCAACCTCTCCGACGACCTCTCTTGGACCCACAATACCTCAACTCTGATCAAGAAGGCTCACCAGCGTCTCTTCTTCCTGAGGAGACTGAAGAAGGTCCATCTGTCTCCTCAGATCCTGGTGAACTTCTACCGCTGCACCATCGAGAGCATCCTTACCAACTGCATCACAGTTTGGTATGGCAACTGCTCTGTCTCCGACCGGAAGGCATTGCAGAGGGTGGTGAAAATTGCCCAACGCATCACCGGCTCCTCGCTCCCCTCCATTGAGTCTGTCCAAAGCAAGTGTTGTCTGCGGAGGGCGCTCAGCATCGCCAAGGACCTCTCTCACCCCAACCATGGACTGTTTACCCTCCTACCATCCGGGAGGCGCTACAGGTCTCTCCGTTGCCGAACCAGCAGGTCCAGGAACAGCTTCTTTCCGGCGACTGTCACGCTAAACAACAACGTACCTCGGTGACTGCCAATCACCCCCCCCCCCCCCCCGGACACTTATTATTATTTGCTGTGTCGCTCTTCCAGGGAGATGCTAAATGCATTTTGTTGTCTCTGTACTGTACACTGACAATGACAATTAAAATTGTATCTGAATCTGAATCTGAATCTATTCAGTACATGCTCTCCCATCAGCTTCAAGAGCTGGCAATGGATGAGACTGCCAAGAAATATGAAGCCCCAGTTAATTGTGGGTTATTAAAGGTACCAATGGTTAACCATCTTATATGGACACAATTGGGGGTCACAGCCAAGGCGCAGGAGTTAAAATTCCAAAAAGTGCTCAAGTTGTTCTCAGCAGGACTCACTGCGTTTGCAACAACAGTGGACAAACGGCACATGACAGAAGCCCATCAGGATGCGCTGGGACTCCTGTGCAGTGCATTTTTTGAAATGAAAATTTACGAAGGAGTGCCATATGCCCAGCCATCAATCCAAAACTTGCAGCACTATTCAAACCAAGCAGCACACAACTGCCTAACCTTTTGTTTGTGGAGGACCTCGCAAAGCGAGTCAAGGAACTGCACAAGGGCGCAAAAACCATAGGCCTCATCAAAACAAGTGGCAAAACAGGCAAGAGGGTTTCCCCCTATCGGCGGGATACCATGACAGACACTGGTGAAGCGACGAGCCATTCAGTCTCACACACACGCAGCTGGCAGCCTGCCACAGGCACAGGGGGAAGGACGAATTTCCCTACAAGCGGCCGGGGGCAACAAGCGCAGTCAGGACATGTGCAGGTGAGAGATTTTGCTCCTAAGGAATACAAATCTAGTGAAAACGCTGTTCAAATTGGGGGCAGATTACATTTGTTTCTCAAACAATTGCAGGAGATAACATCGGATTTATTTATACCAGGCGGTATAGAGGGGGTGAAAATTGAATTCTACCCTACTGTGTGTCCACCCATTCAGCATGTTCCACGTCGAACACTTATATTTTCACAAGAAGAGAATATGCAGATACAGGCAGAACTTAACATATTACACAAAAAAGGGGTCATTGAGAGGTCAGTTCATCAAACCTGTCAGTTTGTGTAAAAAAATGTTCCTAGATCTAAAAGGACTAGGGGATGTAGAATCATTCTGGACCTGATGAGCTTGAACCCCTTTGTACATTATAGGCATTTCAAAATTGAAACTTTTTCTACTGCTAAACAGCTTGTTTCCAAAGGGTGTTATATGGCCAGCATAGATCTGAAAGATGCATATTACTCAGTGTCTATTCATTGTGATGATATGAGGAATTTGAATTTTACCCGGATGAGTCAGTTATGGCAATTCAAAGCATTGGCTAATGGATTAACCTCAGCTCCCAGATTATTTACCAATTTGTTGAAACCTGTTCTAGGACTACTACCCGAGCTCAGGGGCATGTTGTAATGGCCTATTTGGATGAAATCTTAATTATCGGGAAGACTCGGAATGCAACTGAATTATCGGTTTCAGTTGTTAAACTCACTTTTGAGCAATTGGGGTTCATCATTCATCCAGATGAATCTAAATTGTCACCAGTTTAAATTATTGATTACTTGGGCTTTACAATTAATTCAGATCACATGCTAGTGACTTTGCCCAGGGACAAAAGGCTGCAGTTAGTTAAAGGTTGTATCAACCTCCTTAGTGAGCAACGACCTTCGATTAGACAAGTGTCCAGTTTAATTGGGAAATTTGTGGTTGCTTTCCCAGCATTATCAACACTTACAATGAGCAAAAGAATAGGCACTGAGGACACTGAGGACACATGCGGGTCACTTTGACAGGCCCATGGGATTGTCAGCAGAAGCTATTTCAGAAATACAGTGGTGGATCACAATTGTCTCAAAAAGTTTGAGGGAAGTTTTGGTTGAACCACCTTCTATAGTCTTGCAGACAGATGTTAGTGCTCTAGGTTGGGGTGCTATGGATATGTCCTCCAGTTGTGGAGGCAGATGGAATAATGAAGAGACATCACTTCTGAAATTGAGAGGGATCAATTATTTAGAGCTTTTGGGAACCTTTTATGGGCTTAAAGATTATTGCTCTGCCAGGACTCACTTGCATGTGCAGGTTCAAATTGACAACACTACAGCGGTGGCATATGTCAACCACATGGGTGGAGTCAAGTCGCCATCTTGTGACAGATTGGTTAATCATATCTGGGGCTGGTGCATTGACAAAAACATCTGGCTTTCAGCAATATATTTACCAGGTAGATTCAACACAGTGGCAGACACAAGGTCACACCAATTCAATGATAACATAGAATGGATGTTAAATCAGGACATATTTAATCTGGTGGTTGCTTGATATATAATGCCAGATATTGACTTGTTTGCATCTAGACTGAACCATCGGTTGCCCGAATATGTTTCATGGGAACCAGACCCAGACGCAGCAGTGGTGGATGCATTCTCACTGCATTGGGGTGGAATGTTTTTCTATGCATTTCCCCCTTTCTGTCTCATCAGTCGATGCCTGCAAAATATCAAGCAGGACTCCGCTTCAGGAGTATTGGTAGTGCCAGATTGGCCTACCCAGCCATTGTTCCCTCTCATATTGCAAATGGCTACTCAGCCTCATATAATTATTCCCAAACATAAAAACCTACTGGTGAACCCGGTAACTGGTGATGAACATCCTTTACATGATCGTATTGATCTGTTAATTTGCAGATTCGAAGAAGGCCATACCTGGGGAGAGGACTGTCTGATCGTACCGTGGATGTTCTCACGTTGGCCTGCAGAGATGGTACCCAGAAGCAGTACATCACCTTGATAAGGGAGAGGGAGATGTTCTGCTTACAGCAGAATATCTCATATCAGACTGCAGGCATCCCAGACGTGCTGGAGTTCTTGTCCACTCTTTACTTCGATCAAAAATTAAGCTATAGTGCGATTAATACAGCCAGAAGTGCTCTGTCTTCTTATTTGCCCTTGGTGTCAGAGTTGCATTCAGTAAGAACACATCCGTTAGTCTCTAGATTTATGAAGGGAGTTTTTAATTCTAATCCTCCTAGACCCAGGTATTCGGGTATTTGGAATGTAAGCGAAGGTCTTATGCTCCTTGGGTTACACAAAAAGCTGGAGAAACTCAGCGGGTGCAGCAGCATCTAAGGAGCGAAGGAGATAGGCGACGTTTCGGGTCAAGACCGTCTGAAGAAAGGTCTCGCTGAGTTTCTCCAGCTTTTTGTGTAACTTCGATTCTACAGCATCTGCAGTTCCTTCTTTCACACTAATGTCTTATGCTCCTTCGTCAGTGGGCTCCTGTTACAGTCCTATTTCTAGCCAAACTAACCATGAAGGTGGTCATGCTTTTGGCATTGGTATCAGTCCAACGTGTGCAGACATTGCAGAAGCTACAGCTAGACAGAATGCAGGTATCAGCAGATGCCATCACTTTTTATGTTTATGATCAGCTCAGAGTAGAATAGACATGACAGGACGTAAGATTGTTTTTTCAGCATTCCCCAAAGATGCCCATCTGTGTGTAGTATCACATTTGTCTCATTACATTGAGGCTACCAGAGTCCTAAGAGGAACAGAATCAGCATTATTTATTAGCCACAAAAAACCACACAGTAAGGTGTCGGTGCAAACAATTTCAAGGTGGCTAAAGCAGGTTCTGGGAAGTACTGGGATTGATAGTGATAAAGTTAAATCTCATTCCACCAGGGCGGCATCGCGGCCAGGGCGATGGACGTGCCTATAGACCATATCCTCGCGGCCGCATGGTGGTCCAGTGAGCTGACCGTCCAGACATGTTATCATAAGCCAATTGCAAGGCTGGGGGTATTTGCTGAGTCTGTTTTAAGTTTGGTTATATAGTTTCCCCCTGAGATAGAGGAGTTGCTATTGTTTTTGCTTTGTAATAAACCGTTAATTCATTTAAACAATGTTATGATTGATGCATTATTGATTATTTAATTATGTTGAGTCAATCAATGCAGTGAGAGGCCGGATTTGAATCTGCGGCATGAAATCACAGAGCTTTGAAATCTTCACATAGTCACTCACATGACTCCAAAATAGTAAGATTAAACTAGAACTTACCAGTTTGAAGTTTGATCTTTATTTTATGAGGAGTTATGATGAGGGACTCCGTGCCCTCCGCTCCCAACCCTCGTGAATATAATTTGGTAGTTCTAGTCTTCGGTTATCTTACTATTATACTTCAGTCAGTATTACCTGTAATTTCACACCGCTGCTTTGAAGATTGACGCACATGCGGCTGGACGGGGTTCTGCACGTAGTCCCCCATCGTAACTCCTCATAAAATAAAGATCAAACTTCACACTGGTAAGTTCTCATTTTATCTTGCTATTATATTCCACTCCCTGGTGACTTCAAACCAATATATCAGAAAGGTGTATGCAAGTGATGAAGGATAGTCCAATTCTGTTACCACAGAATTGGGAGTTCACCATCGCCAGCCATCCGACCAGCCAAAACCAGTAATCTCCAAGTGAATTCTCCTACGTAGTTGTTTATGCAATATCTTTGGATGGTTTTGGATGGTCACCTTCTGTTCTCCAAAACTTTCTGTTGCTCTCTAATTTCATAGCCGCTATGGAAGGTAAATGTGGAAGGAAACTGAAGCACTCAGAGGACACCCTTGCGGTTACAGTGAGAATGTACAAGCTCCACAACTCCACACAGGCAGCACCTGAGGTCAGGATCGATTGGCCTTTGGTGCTATGGGACAGCAGCTCTATCAGCTGCACCAATGTATGTCCCTTTGCTGACTTGGAAATACATTGCTCTTCCTTTGGTGCCACCAAATTCAGAAACTGGTATCATTATGGAAGCACTTTCTTCACAAGAACCACGTGGTTTGAGAAGGTATTTCACCACCTTCTCAATTATAATTATAATGGTCAATAAATGTTGGATTTGCAAAGGGTAGTTAATTAGATACTGAAGACAGCTTATTAGGTGGATTTCAGATAGCTAGCGGATTACCTATTTGCTCCACTGAACTATATTGTTGTATTGGTTTTAACTGGACTGTGCCATTAGAAGGCAGGTTAAACTGGGTTCAATGGCCTTCAATTGCAAAATAATTATTTAACAATTCCACAATTCTATGACAGGACATTGTTATTTGAGATCAATTTATTATGTTCCGCTGGGGCGGGGGGATACTGATTCAAAGCAAACTACCACAATGTTCAAGAGTACCTTTAACACAGCAGAAAATAGATTATTAAGAGATGGTCAGTTGGCAAGGTATCATTACAGAATGATTTACAGAGTAAATAATGGACTGCTGGGAGTATCAGCCTTGGGACAATGGTAGTAATATAGCTTCTGAGTAGCGACATTATAGCTGAATTCGTCAATGATTTGATCACATAAGTGGGGTTACCACTTCAATGCAGGAGTTTGTTAAGTCAGAAGGATGTGAGTTCCAGGCGAAGGTAGAAGGCAAGATTGAGAGTGTTGCTAAAATTGCAAATAGTAGCAGCAAATGCTAGAAGTACTCAGTAGGTCAGGTAGTAGACAATAGACAATAGGTGCAGGAGTAGGCCATTCGGCCCTTCGCGCCAGCATCGCCATTCAATGTGATAATGGCTGATCATCCCCAATCAGTACCCCGTTCCTACCTTCTCCCCATATCCCCTGACTCCGCTTTTTTTAAGAGCCCTATCCAGCTCTCTCTTGAAAGCATCCAGAGAACCTGCCTCCACTGCCCTCTTGAGGCAGAGAATTTCAGACTCACCACTCTCTGTGAGAAAAAGTGTTTCCTCCTCTCAGTTCTAAATGTCTCCCAGTTTAAGCTATTCTTAAACTGTGGCTCCTGGTTTTGGACACCCCCAAAATCGGGAACATGTTTCCTGCCTCTAGCGTGTCCAAATCCTTAACAATCTTATATGTTTCAATGAGATCCCCTCTCATCCTTCTAAACTCCAGAGGGTACAAGCCCAGCTGCTCCATTCTCTCAGCATATGACAGTTCCTTACAAAATTCTTAAGGGGTTGGACAGGCTAGACGCAGGAAGATGGTTCCCGATGTTGGGGAAGTCCAAGACAAGGGGTCACAGTTTAAGGATAAGGGGGAAATCTTTTAAGACCGAGATGAGAAAAACATTTTTCACACAGAGAGTGGTGAATCTCTGGAATTCTCTGCCACAGAAGGTAGCTGAGGCCAGTACATTGGCTAGATTTAAGAGGGAGTTAGATGTTAGCCCTTGTGGCTAAAGGGATCAGCGGGTATGGAGAGAAGGCAGGTATGGAATACTGAGTTGGATCATCAGCCATGATCATATTGAATGGCAGTGCAGGCTCGAAGGGCCGAATGGCCTACTCCTACACCTATTTTCTATGTTTCTATGTCCCGCCATCCCGGGAATTAATCTTGTAAACCTACGCTGCACTCACTCAATAGCAAGAATGGCCTTCCTCAAATTAGGGGATCAACACTGCACACAATATTCCAGGTGTGGTCTCACTAGTGCTCTGTAAAACTGTAGAAGGACCTCTTTGCTCCTATATTTGATTCCTCTTGTTATAAATGCCAACATGCCATTAACTTTCTTCACTACCTGCTGTACCTGCATGCTTACTTTCATAGATTGATGTACAAGGATCCCCAGATCCCGTTGTACTTCCCCTTTTCCCAACTTGATGCCATTTAGATAGTGATCTGCCTTCCTGTTTTTGCTACCAAAGTGGATAACCTCACATTTATCCGCATTAAACATCATCTGCCATGCATCTGCCCACTCCCCCAACCTGTCCATGTCACCCTGCATTCTCATAGCATCCTCCTCACAGTTCACACTGCCACCCAATTTTGTGTCATCTGCATACTTGCTAATGTTACTTCGAATCCCTTCATCCAAATCATTGATGTATATTGTAAATAGCTGCGGTCCCAGCACCGAGCCTTGCGGTACCCCACTAGTCACTGCCTGCTATTCTGAAATGGACCATTTAATCCTTACTCTTTGTTTCCTGTCTGCCAACCACTTCTCTATCCATGTCAGCACTCTACCCCCAATACCATGTGCCCTAATTTTGCCCACTAATCTCCTATGTGGGACCTTATCAAATGCTTTCTGAAAGTCCAGATGTAGGATTTTCCATATTAGTATTTCCAGCCTTTTCAGTTTATATTCCATCAATTTATTTCAGTTTTCTTTCAGTTGTAGTTTTCTGATTTTCAATTATTTCTAAGAGTACAATTGGTTTCCATAGTATAGGTACAAAAAACTGAAATAAAGAATGCTTCCTCTCAATCGTTTTAATTCAATGATAAGAACTCCAGTGGAGCAATATATATTCATATATATCTAATTATGCATAAGAATGATCTGGACATAAATGTAGATGGGTCGTTGAATACATTTGCTGACGACAAAAAAATTGAAGCGGTTAAGGGGCTGTCCCACTGCGGCTACCGAATCCGCGAGTTGAGAAGAGTGTCTTCGACCTTCAAGCTCGAGGGCACTCGCCTAGGAAATCTTGAGCTGGATTAGGTCGCTGCAGTGAGACAACCCCTTAACAGACAATGAGTTCATAAGTCATAGCAGTAAAATTAGGCCAGGCAGCCCATTGAGTATACTCTGCCATTCAATTATGGCTAATCTATCTTTCCCTCTCAACTCAATTTTCCTGCCTTTTCCCCATATTCCCAGACACCCGTACTAATCAAGAATCTATCAATCTCTATCCATTGAATTGGCCTCCACAGCCTTCTGTGGCAATTAATTCCACAGATTCACCACCTTCTGACAAAAGAAATTCCTCTTCATCTCCTTATATTCTGAGGCTGTCGGCTCTGGTGCGAGACTCTCCCACAAGTGGAAATATCCTCTCCACATCCACTCTATCCAGGTCTTTCACTATATGGTAAGTTTCAATGAGATCCACCCCTTCATCCTTCTAAATCCCAGCTAGTACAGGCCCAGTGCCATCAAATGTTCATCATATGTTAACCCAATCATTCCTGGGATCATTCTCGAAACCTCCTCTGGACTCTCTCCAACGCCAGCACATATTCCGTCAGATATGTACCCCAGAATTGTTCACAATACTCCAAATGTTGTCTGACCAGTGCCATAAACCTTCAGCATTACATCCCTATTTGTATATTCTAATCCTCTTGAAATAAATGCTAGCATTGCATTTGCCATCCTTAGTACTGATTAAACTTGCAAATTAACTTTGTGGGAATCCTGCACCAGCACACCCAAGTCGCTTTGCACCTCTGATTTCCGAATTCTCCCCCATTTAGAAATTAGTCCCAAAACGTCACTCATTTTACAATCTGAGACGATTATTTAATATTATATACTCAAATAGAATTGCTAAGGCAGATCTAGCAATCATTTCGCTAGATGCTGAAAAAGCCTTTGATCAAGTAGAATGGTCATATTTATTTTCAGTGATGGAAAAATTTAAACTGGGAGAGAAATACTGCACATGGGTTAAACTTTTATACTCTAATCCAACAGCTAGAATATTAACTAACCAAATTTTATCAACTAAATTTAATCTCTCTAGAAGTTGTAGACAAGGATGCTCGCTGTCTCCATTATTATTTGCTTTAGCAATTGAACCACTCGCAGAAAATGTTAGATCTAATCCAGAAATACATGGGTATAATACTAAAGATACAATTAATAACATTTCTCTATATGCAGATGATGTATTAATATATATTACAAAGCCAGAAATTAGTATTAAAAATGTATTAAATCTAATAACTCAATTCGGTCAGTTCTCAGGATATAGAATTAATTGGAATAAAAGCGAAATCTTGCCCATAACTGAACTCAATTTACATATACTACAACAATCACCTTTTAAAATAGTTGAGGAAAAATTTAAATATCTAGGTATTTATGTAACTAAGGCGTATACTTCTTTATTTAAATCAAATTTCCCACCTTTACTGTATAAACTAAATAAGAATATTCAATACTGGAAAACACTTCCTATTTCAATGTTGTAGTGATGTAGAGATTTAGATTTACTCTTTGAATAGTTATGACCTCAAATATTTATAATGGAAACTTTCTAAGCCATAACTTTTATGTCAATCTGGATATGCAAAGAGTTTATTTTTTAAGGTTTTGAGAAAGAAAAGAAAAGTGAAAAGGGTAAGTGAGCTCTTGCAAATAATTAAAACACAACTTGCTAAGTACTATAATCTAGCTACTGCTAGGCTGTACATTACATATTTCAGTGGTTCTGCTCCAGAGATTTAATGCCATAGTAATATGTAGAGAATCCAGTGTGGTACAAATGGAGTGTTAAACTATTAAAGGATGATCCATTGAATTGAAGCTATGTCTAAATTCTCAGGTGTGTATGAAAGAGTAGAACTCCTTGGAGTGCTGGTCAATATCCTATAAATAGCATTGTTGAAACAAATTACAGGATAATTATCGCATTTGTGTATATGGAATCCTGCTGAGTGCAATGTAACTGTTGTCCTTTACTATATTACAGCAGTGATTACATTTCAAACATGGTTAATTGACTATAATATGCTTTGGACAAACTGAGTTTCTGACCGACAGTATGGAAATGCTTCTGAAAACAGTCAATTGAGATCTGAAACATTCAAAAAGCAATCTATTGAGTAGACACCCCATGGGAACGATTTATTGAAGGATCATGCAATGTTTAGAAACAATTCACCAACTAGATTATGCACCAGTTAAAACAATTTTTGTTTGGTTTCTGCATTATTGGTAGATGATCAATTGACTAACTGGTGCATTATTTAAAAGCAGTTTATTGATTGGAGAGCAGTATATTCCAGAGCTGTTGATGAACTCAACTGCACAGCATTCGAGTATCTGTTTCTGCACAATTAGAAAGCAACTTATTTTAATGCAGTGTCCACCATTCCAGAATAGTTTATGGACCATATGATACATACTTCAAGAGCAGTTTACAGACTGAAATTTACATCACTTGAGAACAGTTTATTAATAAGGTTAGGTTCCATTCCAAGTAAATATGTTTGGAGCAATATGATCCATTGTAGAATAGTCTGAATATAATTTTCAATATAGATGTCACAGCTGAAGTTGATAAATATTGCCAACAGTAGTTATCCACTGGAAGGTAAAAATGCTGCCTATTCAACACAATGCAGTCCAAAATTCGAGGGAATGTCCACAGATTAATCGGGTAGAGAAGTTCAGCATTAAATCCCAGTAATGATGAACCCACAGCAATATATTTCCAAGTCAGGTCTTCGAGAGAACTAGCAACTGGCAACATTTTGAGGTTGATGCCCTTGTCTTTCGGGATGGTAGACATGATAATTTTGGGAGGTGCTGTTGACGATGTGTTGCTCAATTGTATTTCATTGATAGCACATGTTAAAGCCAATGTGCACTGGATATGAAGGAAATGAATGTCTAAGGTGTTGGATAAGGTAGGGTAATAATTTAGAATGGATGCTGTTGAGTTTCTTGAATGCTTTTGAAGTTGGGCTCATCTTGATAAGTGGAGAGTATTCCAAATTATTGAAGACCTGTACTTTGTAATAAAACAATGTGCTGGGGGAACTCAATGAGTCAGGCAACATCTATGGAGACAAATGGACAGACATTTCAAGTTGGGACTCTACTTCAGGCCATTACCTTTCAGACTGGAGGAAGGTAACATTACCCATGGTATAACATTACCCATGGTCAGGGCAATAGCATTTTTAGATTTTTATTAATGGCCAGAACTTGGGGATGAAAGCCACAATATTGTTCTTTGTGAAAATTGGTGGTAATGTCGACTACAAGGAGAATAGTGGTAAACTGCAGTAGGATTTAAGCAGAGTGGCAGGTACATGACATATAAAGTGTATTGCAGAGAAATGTGTGGTGATGCATCTTAGTGGGAAGAATGAGAAGATACAATATCAAATTTAAGAATACTGTTCTAAAGAGGGCATTGGATAAAAGTGATCAAGTTTATTGAAAGTGGCTGGGCAGGTTAAGAGAGCAGTTGATAAGACATTCAGCATTCTGAGCATTAACAATGGAAGCTTAAAATATAAAAGCTTTTACAGGTGATGCATTAAAAGTTTGGGATCTTTTTTATCAATTAATATAATAATTGTTACAACTGAAAGTCTCCTATTTTTGCCAAAGCACCACATTCTGCTTTGCACCAACGCCTTTCAGTAATAACACTGAGCACTCATTGGTTTTGGTTTTGCTACCTTTTAGCTTAATGCTCAGTACATTGTGCAAACGCCCCTCTTTGCACACTTCTCTTCTAGATGCTGATTTTTTTTTTTAGTAAATGATTGATCCCTTTGTGTGTTTGGGTGATTCTTCAGTAAGTGTCTTCTTTGGTGTCCCGCTACTTTGATGCTGTATATAAGGAAAATCTGTAATTCTATCCCATTTCGACTTTTTCTATATTGTTAATAAACATAATCCTCATAACTAAAGATTAAACCCTAAATGAATAAAGTGTTATTTTTTTTTCCCTATGTTCGATGGCCCTCTCACACGGCAAACCGCATGTCCTGATGGTCACCAGTAAAAATTCAAGTCGGCATATTTAGTTAATGGGGGATTTATCTGAAATGAAAATACTTTTAAACGGTATGTATTAATTATAAAATATTTATCGTCCTTTCTTGATATAACCTCTATTCTTGATAAAATTATAAATCTTACCGTTTAAAAATAATTATTGTCCTGATGATTGGAGTCATTTACCGACAATCACCTGTGTTGAGCAATACCTTATGGATTTAAATGGAATAGACACCCACTTCCGCCCTCAAAAGACCGCGGAATTTGTGTGAATTTCTCCTGATTCGCTGGACGAGAAGCGTGGAAAACTCCGCTTTTTGCTGCATAACGGGTGAGTACCTTTAATCAGCGTCATCTCTGAACGGTGTTGAACTCATAGCATTTTTTTTTAATTGTTCTTCTTTGATTTGTACTGGAGATGTGATCATGCCGTGTGCCATTTGTCCAAACGATATTTCCAGGCAAGGCCTTCTGGCGAGGCCATGCTTGGCTAAAGGCTTGGGCCACCATATCAGTCATGGCCATACCCGTCACTTAACCCCTGAGCTCCATCTAGCTCCATCTCCAGCTCCATCTCCAGCTCCTCCAGCTTATCTTCCCTAACGCTAACCCTAACGCTAACCCTAACACTAACCCTAACGGTCACTTATCCCCAATCTCCCGGACTCTAGCTCCAGCTCCATCTCCATGGCCATCTCCATCATTTACCCCCGATCTCCCGGACTCCAGCTCCATCTCCATCTCCAGCTCCTGCCAGAACAAAGGCTTGTTGCAGCCGTGGACTCGCGTTGAGACCTTATGTCCCTCTCCACGCCAGGCCCTCTTCAGCCCTTGTTCCCCCCCCCCCCGGGTCTTCTCATCAAGACCTTGTGCAGCCTCTTCCTCCATCCCCTTCTTCCTCCCCACCACCTCTCCCATTCCCAGTCCACGGGAATGTTCTTTTTCACCGGCCCGTTTGTTCCGTTAGTTGATCCACGGGATAATTGCCAGGACTCCTGTCCATGAACATAGTTTGCAGATTACGTTAATAACCCTAGCCCTATCCCTAGCCCTATCCCTAGCCCTATCCTTAGCCCTATCCCTAAACCTAGCCCTAGACCTTGCCCTTGCCCCAGCCCCATTCCCAGCCCCAGCCCTAGCCCTAACCCTAAAGATATCTCCATCACGCTGAGTCATATCCATCACATGAGCATTTTATGTTCATAATGTGTAAAATAATACCACAATGACCATAATTATGAAATGTAATTGATAAATGAACAGTATGCTTCTGCCTATTCATCTGAAGTTAACATTGTTTTAGAGGAAGTTGGTAAAAGGTTATGTGACGGCTACCATTCTTGCTGAAAATCACTTATTTTGGCAGCAAACTGTTATGAAGGTTTAAAATTAATGCGTTAGACTGAAAAAGTATTTTTTTGGTGGTTTATTTGAGGATATACTTTATAATTTGAAAGACTGCTATGAAAATTTGATTTTATATTCTTAAATCAGTTATATTTAACAGTGTTATTCATCATAAAAATATGACCGATATGACTGAATACAATGGGCAACCTGGAAAAAGAAGAGGAAAAAATAAATTAAATTCTCTAAAAGATTGTGCCAAACATATTTTTCCCATAGTAGGGATGTTCATCTATGTGAAACAACATTCAAAGTTTCAAAAATGTAAGTTTTATAATCGGGTTTCCAGAAACTTAAAAGTAGACACTTACTGAAGAATCGCCCATTTATAAAAATACTCATCCACTTATCATCTAAAACTAAACTGTTGCAACTCTGCTGCCATTTTTCAAACAATCTGTTTCTGAATGTAAAGGGTATGCTTTGAAAAAAGTAAGTGAAGTAGAATAAAAGGGAAAGTGGGAGTGAAATTCCAAACAAGCTGCTTGCCCACCACCTAGTGGCTGGTCACAGAACAACATAGAAAAAACCCCACTTTGTAAATTGGTATTTTATGAATCTTGGGAGTAGATGGAGATTTAGATTAGTTTACTTATATATGCTTCAGGGTGCAATGCAGTTCCTTGTTTGCATAAAGCTCATACAATCTACAGTATACATGATAATGATAGGCACAACAATAAAGACAATAGACAATAGGTGCAGGAGTAAGCCATTCGGCCCTTCGTGCCAGCACCACCATTCAATGTGATCATGGCTGATCATCCCCAATTAGTACCCTGTACCTGCCTTCTCCCCATATTCCCAATCTTTAAGAGCCCTATCTAGCTCTCTCTTGAAAGTATCCAGATAACCGGCCTCCATCGCACTCTGAGGCAGAGAATTCCACAGACTCACAACTCTGTGTGAAAAGGTGTTTCCTTGCCTCCATTCTAAATGGCATACCCCTTATTCTTAAACAGTGGCCCCTGGTTCTGGACTCCCCCAACATTGGGAACATGTTTCCTGCCTCTAGCATGTCCAAGCCCTTAATAATCTTATATGTTTCAATACGGTCCCCTCTCATCCTTCTAAGCTCCAGAGTACACAAGCCCAGCCGCTCCATTCTCTCAGCATATGACAGTCCCGCCATCCCGGGAATTAAACTTGTAAACCTACGCTGCACTTTCTCGATAGCAATAATGTCCTTCCTCAAATTAGGAGACCAAAACTGCACACAATACTCCAGGTACAATTCAATAACAAATATAAAACAGTATGGTGCAAAGATTGTAGGCAATCTGAAATAAGATCATGTGATAGGAGTAGAATTAGGCTATTCGACCCATCAAGTCTACTCTGCCGTTGAACCCCATTCTCTTGCCATCATTCGATAACCTTTAACACCTGTACTAATCAACCATCTATCTATCCTTGCCTTAAATATATCCACTGACTTGGCCTCCACAGCCTCCTGTGGCAGAATTCCACAGATTCACCATTCTCTGACTAAAGAAATTACTCCACATCCCCTTCCTAAAAGAACGTCCTTTAGTTCCAATGCTATCTCTACTCCTATAGTCTCCCACTAGTGGAAACATCTCCTCCACATCCACTCCAAGCCTATCCAAGTAATGCAAAAACAAATGATAAAAAGTGTGATAGTAGAATAACTGAATGTGGTAGTGTTAAGAAAAGAGTATGCAGCATTATCTCCAAGAAGCAGATAAGAACGAGGTGATTGATTCAGGAGCCTGCTAGCATGAGAAGATGGTGTCTTTAAGTTTGATCATTCAGGGTATCAAGCTCCAGTATCTTCTCCCAGAAGATAGAAGATGAGGGAATGACCAGCGTGGTAGGCATCCTCTATGATATTTCCAGCCTTCCAATGTATCATGAAGATGGTGAAAAACTTCCAAAAATAACATTCAGAAATCTTTTGCAGCTGATTTTTGATAGTATACTAGGAGCAGTCTGCTGTGTCCACAAGCTGTTGGTGCAATTAGTAATGTATCAGGGAAAGCAGTTATTAGAAACAATATTGTAATTGTGAAGTTTTTCTTCTTATTGCTAGAGGAATAATTGTCAGAAAGAATATGGATGGAATGTTATCTTGAGATGTCTGTATTAGACTTGATCCAAGATTAATTTATGCTAACATGAAACAATACTAGTACTAAAATCCTTGCTTTCAAAATAATCTTTTGGATTTGAGGAGTACTTTGGGTTAGGATCAACAAGACCCAGGTTTCTGTCACAATCTGTTACTGCCAACTATCCTGTCAAAATGCTCTTGCCATTTGTTCCCTATGGCAATCAGTAAACAATGGCAAGTATAATACCCATGATACCTTGTGCTTCAGAAATCCTTCTATCTTTTGTGCAGGTTTACCAGGGAGAGTGTATTGCCTGCATTACGGTCCCGTAAACTGTTGTGAGACCAGCCAGGCAGGAGAGGAAAACCCTTGCAGCACTGTGGCACATCGATAGAATTGTTTTCTAGGGACCCGGTTCGATCCTGACTACTGGTGCTGCCAGTACAGAGTTTGTACATTCTCCCCATGACCCCGTGGGTTTGCCACGGGTGCTTCGGTTTCCTCCCACACTCCAAAGATGTACAGGTTTGTAGGTTAATTGGCTTCAGTAAAAATTGTAAATTGTCCCTGGTGTGTATGGGGATTGCTGGTTGGTGTTGACTCAGTGGGCCAAAGGGCCTGTTTCCACTCTGTATCTCTGAACTAAACTAAAAAACAATTGATGAGAACCTGCAAGGGTAAAACGACCCTGATGGGATTTATGTACAGGCCTCTGAACAGTAACCATGAAGTAGGGTGAAAATTACATCAGGAGATCAGCACGTGAGAAAAGCAATGTGACAGTGATCATGGGGGATATGCAGGTATACTGGGAAAATCAGGCTGGTATTGGATCCCAAGGAAAGGAATTTGCAGAGTGCCTACATGATATCTTCTTAGAGCAGCTAATGGTCATGTCGACAAAGGAAAAGGCAACACTGGATTTGGTGTTGTGTAATGAACCGGACTTAATTAGGGAGCTAAAGGTGAAGGAATCCATAGGAGGTAGGATGTAAGAAGGAACTCTAGATGCTGGTTTACACCGAAGATAGACAAAAAATGCTGGAGTAACAGCATGACAAACAGCATCTCTGAATTGACCTGCTGAGTACTGCCAGCATTTTCCATTTTTATTTCAGATTTCTGTCATCTGCTGGGTTTTTTTTTAATCGTTAAGTTATTTCTATTTCTGAGTAATACATTCATTTCCAAGCGAGTTTCCAGCATTCTCTGAACACCAGCAGCATGATAATTCTCAAATCACTCTCTTCTATTTGTAATTACTTAAAATTAATTATGGAATATTTTATAAAATGCAATTATAATTTCAAATCATTTTATTGTGTAATAACTGACGGCCAGTCCTGGGAGAAATATTTCCCAATTATTTGCAAAATACTGAGTAATAAACAAATGTAGGGCATACTGTAAACTCTGATAACCATATTAAATCACTTCATAAACACTAAGTGAAAATGATGTAAATTACCACTATTTAAAATTAAGTTGGATTATGTTTAATATCTCCTCCAACTTATTTATTTATTGTAACCCAGAAGGAATCTATTTGTCCCATTGGGTCCCCACTAACTCATAGTAGAAATGTCATACCAGTCCCATTCCCCTTCTATCCTTCTATCTCTGTAACCTATTTTCTCCCACATGCACATCAACTCTGTTTTGAATCTTGATTTATTTACGACACAAAGGTGTAATTTTGCATCAATTCGTAAATGGGAAGTGGGAGGAAAATGACACAGTCACAAAGAGAACATGCAAACTCCACACAAACAACATTCAAAGCCAGCATGTAAGTCAGGTCGTCAGAACTGTGAGATGGCTGCACAAACTACAACACCACTGTGTCACTCACTGTATTGGTAAGGGTATCAGTTTATTATTATCGGTGAGGTACACTGAAAAGTTTTATTTGCATGCTATCCAGGCAAATCATGCCATGCTTTGGCACAATCACAAATACACGACTACAGCACATAGTGCAAAGAGAAAAATACCAGAGTACTGAATATAATGTTGCAACATTATATTCTTATAGTCACCGTACATAGAAAATGCAGATAAACAATGTATTAGGGCTGCAATTAGGTAGGTTGGGAGATCAGGACTGCACTATAGTTTATGGGATGACCATTCAGCAGTCTGATAACAGCAGTGAAACTGTTCCTGAATGTGGTGGTACTGTATGTAGAGTCATAGAGTGATACAGTGTAGAAACAGGCCCTTCAGCCCAACTTGCTGAAGGTCCTCAGTCTAACTCCTTATTATCTCGTCTGCCATTACCAATCTCCATATGATCCTTTGGTTTACATCTCATTCCTCCCCCAGCCCTACTTAGAAAAACCATACACTCTCTCTTCAGTTCCATCTGGTTTCTCTCTCCACTGTTGCCTCTTGACTAGGCTTTAAAGTTTGATGGATCAGCTAGTTTTCATCTGCCCACTAGTCATACACATTAGTTAAGCAGATTACTTTAATTCTAAAGATGTGGATTTATGAATTAATGGCAATGTGGAAACTCTACAGTATCCACGGGATAATTGATAATGGATTTCACGTTTCTGGATCAATCATGCGATTTTCTCCATGGGATTTTTGTGATCTCCTAGAGTAATCACACTGGAAAATCACAGGAGATCCCAAAAAGTAACTTCTTAGATGGGAATATGTTTGAGCAAGCCACACACAATCTCTGAGGATGTGTCACAACTGGAAGGTGTGTCTCTTCACTCTCCAACTGTTTGTTGGGGTATCAGTTATTACTGTGGACACTCAAAAACATGCAACTTCAGAGAGACGATTTGAGGCTAAATATTCTTTAACCTCTCCAGAGGACAAGTTTCTTGGACTTTTACACCATCCACACACTCCAAAATAGCGATGTATGTTTACACAGTGGCTGGATGAATGTATCCATTAATGCAAGCCCTTCCCATGCACATTGTGGTCTCTACTTTAAGAAACTTTGGCCCAGAGGATTTACATGCACAGATTTTTAAAAAACCTCTTGAGTGGCTTCTTTCTTGCCCCAGGGCTGCCTGGGGGTATACTGGGCTTTCAACAATGCTGTTCAATGGCTGAGGCATCAAGACCAGGACCTTGTCTGTCCTCTGAGATGGATGCATTACACTTTGTCAAAGAAGACCAGAGGAATTAACCCTTGCGTCCAGATCCCATTCTCACCTTACCCAGCATTGTCAGAAGCTGATAATCCTCCTGCTGTCAATCGGAGCTTATTGCTTAAAATAGCTGCTGTGCTTGCTACACATTACAGCAGTGACTGCGCTTCAAACATACCTGATTACTTGAGAGCCCCACGGGACTTCCTGAGGTTGTGAAAGGTGCTAATTAAATATAAGTGTTTAATATTCTGAGTTGATAGTTATCCTTGCGCATCTTGTTATTATTCCCACTAAGTGTTTGTAAGAGGCAGATGCTGAAAAGCAAGAAAGCTTTTTGTTTTGTCCTTTTACCCCTTCCTGCATTAGCTCTGAAGTGCAGCCAGGTGATTAAGTACGTCTGTATAATTTGCAATCAACCAGCTGTCTCTAGGGTTTTGCTCTGTCATTTATGACTTCATAGAAAAGAGCACAAAAACCTTTGAACATTTTTAATATTATAATGCAGAAGCATTTTTATCTGTGAACATCTTTGATAGCTTTGAGCATGAGTGGAAGGTATATGATTTGCTGTTCCTTGTATTAATATAGAACAATAGTTTGTTGCTGTCCTCAGATATCAGAGTAACTTTTATCACAGAATGGTGGAAAATTGATAATAGTGTTGGTAGCCTGGTTTCGATCTCTATCCATCTTTATATAGAATGACCCATTTTTTTCAGGTAAATGCTGGTGCTTCTCTTCTTAGCAGCGTGACCTTGGGATTCCCAGTGAATACAAATGACTGAACTTGTTGTTAGTTTTGGCATCTATTTTTCAGCAGTGGAGTCAGGTGTGGGCGATGTAAGTCATGTCCATTTTTGCTTTTGATCTTTATGAAAGGAGGAACTGGCATGAGCGGGGGGATTTGTAACTGTGTAAGTGCCTTTACGGGTGAATATTTGGGTATGCAAGCAAAGAATTTTGCTGTGACTTGTCACAAGTGACAATTATGTATTCAATTCAAATGTGGGCATTATTAGTGAGACTAGCATTCATTACACATCCCTAAGTGCCCCTGAACTGTGTGACTTCTATTCATAGACACAGCTCTGCCCATAACACCATTTTCTCATCGAAGCTCATCACCAAACTCGCATGACTTGGAGTCAGCACTTATCTCTGCAAATGGATCATTGACTTCCTGATCAATGGACCCCAATCAGTGAGAACAGGGGGCAAATCTATAAAAATCCTCAACACTGGTGCTCTGCAACAAATGTGTTCTCAGCTCCCTTCTTTACTCTTTATACACCCACGACATACACCCATGATTCCTGGGATGTCAGGACTTTCATATGAGGAAAGATTGGATAGACTCGGCTTGTACTCGCTGGAATTTAGAAGATTGAGGGGGGATCTTATAGAAACTTACAAAATTCTTAAGGGGTTGGACAAGCTAGATGCTGGAAGATTGTTCCCGATGTTGGGGGAGTCCAGAACAAGGGGTCACAGTCTAAGGATAAGGGGGAATTCCTTTAGGACCGAAATGAGGAAAACATTCTTTACACAGAGAGTCGTGAGTCTCTGGAATTCTCTGCCACAGAAGGTAGTTGAGGCCAGTTCATTGGCTATATTTAAGAGGGCGTTAGATGTGGCACTTGTGGCTAAAGGGATCAGGGGGTATGGAGAGAAGGCAGGTACGGGATACTGAGTTGGATGATCAGCCATGATCACATTGAATGGCGGTGCAGGCTCGAAGGGCCGAATGGCCTACTCCTGCACCTATTTTCTATGTTTCTATGTTTCTATGACTGTGCAACCTTGTGCAAATCTAATTCAATTTACAGATTCACAGATGACACCACCATTGTAGGTCGGATATCAAATAATAATGAAACGAAGCACAGGAAGGAGATTGAGCACCTCATGACCTCGTGACAACAACCTTTCTCTCACTGTCCACAAGACAAAATAGATAGTGATCGACTTCAGGAAGCACAGTGGTATGGCACCAAAATAGAGATGGTTAAAAGCTTCAAATTACTAGTAAATATCACCAACAACTTCTCCTGGACCACCCATATTGAAGCAATGGCCAAGAAAGCACACCAACGCCTCTACTTCCTTAGAAGGCTTAGAAAGTTAGGCATGCCCCCAACAACGCTCACCAATTTCTGCAGATGTGCTGTAGAAAGCATTTATCAGGATGCATCACAGCATGGTTTGGGAAGAGCTCCATCCAAGACCGCAATAAATTGCAGAGAATTGTGGATGCAGCCTAGACCATCAACACTAACAAACCTCCCATCCATGGACTCCATTTACACCTCATGCTGCCTCGGCAAGGCCACCTGCATAATCAAGGATGAGTCACACCCTGGCCACTCCATCTTCTCCCCTTTTCCATCGAAAAAGAAGAAGAGTGAAATGCAAACCTCCAGATTCAGGAACAGTTTCCTCCCAGCTGTTGTCAGACAACTGAACCATCCTACCAACAACTAGAGAGCAGTCCTGAAATATTATCTACCTCATTGGAGACCCTTGGACTATCTTTGATCGGACATTACTGACTTTATCTTGCACTAAATGTTATTCACGTTATTCTCTTTATAATGTATCTGTACACTGTGGATTGCCTGATTGGAATTGTGAATTGTCTTTCCGCTGACTTGTTAGCATGTAACAAAATCTTTACATTATTCCTCAGTACACATGACCAGGCACAGAACTTGCTATCAAAACATGGAGGGGACCGGGCAACAGGCGGGACACAATTTACTGGCGACCGCGCGCGCATGCACACACTGACACACACGCGAGAGGCTTCGGAGGCTCAATCCAGCGCTAAATGCAGCTCAACTCTGCCTGTCTCGCCGGGATAACCTACAGCCCTGACTGGACTGACGGGAGACACCAGCGCTGCTTCTCCACGCTGCCCTGCCATATTTCCCGCAAGCCCAGGCAGGTTCACCTGGTGGGACAGGTAGAGTTGAGCTGGGTTTAGCACTGCTTCTCTGCGCTGGCTGTGGGCCTGGGGCTTTTTTTTCTAATCTCTGATTTTATTCATTTATTTAAATTTCCAATTTGCATTGGAGAGGTTTGAATCGTGTCTGCAGCATATGTGTAATATCAGTTCCTAGTTGTTATTTTAAGCCTGTACGACTTTAAGAATTGTGTCATGTGACCAACTGCTCTGTTATTTTAACATTATTTGGTATGGAAACTCTGGTATTTTAACACAGATTGGTATGGAAACATAGAGTCTGTCTGCCCCTGTGGAAAAATGTCACGGTAAAGATATCCCAACAACATCAACTTTTATTTTATTGAAAGAAGTGCCCATATTTTATATTTATATATAGTTCCCTGTTTCCTTACGACACAGAGTGCAACTTCAGCCCATCGAGTCCAATCCACCTCACAGAGTCACTATTCCCCAACTAGTTTTCCCTGTAAATTATTTTCCTCACATTTTAGACAACTCCCTGCATATTCTACCTCCTCCCCTGCACACTAGGGCCAATTTACAGTTCCCAATTAATCTATCAATCAATCAGCTGCCATTTTGGATGTGGGAGGAAACCAGAGCATCCAAGAATTCTACACAATCACAGGTAGAGCACGCAAATGTCACACAGATAAGGATTGGTGCAAGAGGTTGCTTCTGAGGGCTGGTATTGGGCAGACCAGGATGGGTACTCACAATGGGGGTCAAGCCTGGACCCTGCCAGCCAATGTGGGTAGGCCTACTATCCTGCAGACTCCTGTCTCTCTTTCCTCATCTGTATTCAAATGTCATAGCATCCAAATCTACTCTTATCTTCCATTGCTTTATTAATTTTTCCAAATATTTTCCCACCATTTCCAAAATTTAGACATAAATTTATTTTCCTGTAACTCAGCCTTTTTTCCCTTCCTTCAAGACACTCCTTAAAATGTATCTCTCTGTTTAACATTTGCTTTGGCATAAATTGAAGCTGCTTGGCATCCTTTGTAATGGTTTAAGATATTTAGTGGTGTTAAAGGCAGAACTTAAATAGAAACATTCACCTGAGGGAACAGAACAGCTTGGTTTAACTTCAAATCTAAAAGATAGTAACTTTAAATAATTTGGCATATCCTCAGAACCACACTGCTGCACCATCTTGCATTTTCATAGTTATTTCTCAGAAGCAGGACTATTTTTTGCCTCAGAGGCAAGGATGTTTCCAACTGAGCCATGTCTGATTGTTGTTTATGTCTATTCTATGGTGCTCTGCTGAAGTTTGCTTTCAACCTAACCTTCCTCTCCCACGATTCTGATATTCTGCATTGATCAGATCTAAACCATGCAATGAGTGGTTGCTGCTGATTAGTTTCTGTCCTTGACAGTGCATCTCAGAAGATATAAATTTATGTATTAGCACCTGTGGGGAATCTCCAGTTAATCATTTATTCCTGCATGTACCGTGCTTATTCACCAAAGGCTGAAGTCCCAGTGCACAGCTTCAGGCTGTTTGCATTGGAACAATTTGATCACGGGTTGTGATGTGCATTTAAAAAAGAAGCATAAACAAGAACAAATTGTATTTTGAATTAAATTGGATTCACATCTATGATTGTTCCAGTGTCAGCCCTGCTTTTCCTTTGAGTATAACAAAATCCCGCGGCACTATAAATTGTATTACCCTGTTTTTGAATAAAAAGCTTGTTTTCTACTTCTGATTTAGAATGTGCTTACCAACATGCAGCTTCTTTCAGTTGATTGAATAAGATTAACTTTCCCAAAAGGTATGCAGAAGTAACTTTTGGGAATGAGAATTCAATTTATATTAAAGAGCTTTTCAAATATATTCATGAATAAATTCATTCTTTGGCTTACGTGGGGTGTACATATGCATGCTTCCATGGAAAACATTGATCCAAACAATTTATTTAACATATTTTACTAAGTTGCATGTTTAGCAGAAGCTACATTTCTGCTCAAGAAATTGTCTGCTCTGAAAGGGCTCTCCAATTAGTCCAACTCAACTACTCTATTGATACCCTTGCAATAACTTCATTTTCAAGTATATACAGTATATTTACATATATATTCAATTCCATTTTCAAAGTAGCATCCTTTCATTCCAAGTCATAATACCATAGAGTGCTATACAGTATATGCAGAATATGTGAGCATAGATTTGAAGATGGAAAATCTTGCTTAATCAACCTCACTGAATTTTTACAGACAATAACAAATAATACAGATAGTAATGCAGTCGATGTAATGCATCTAGATTTTCTGAAAGCTTTTGATAAGGTACTTCTCATAAGGATGGACAGTGCACAGTCAGGAGACAAGTAACTTAATGCTTTGCATTCTGATTTACGGACAGGACACACAGATTGGAAATGGGGCAGTGCAGAACAGTCGTAGCACAGTCCATCGCAAGAACAGGCCCATTGGCATGCAATGTCTGTGCTGAACATTTTGTCAAGTTTACACTTCTCACCTGCCTGTATGTGATCCATATCCCTCCATTCCCTGCATGTCAATGTGCCCATCCAAAACCTCTAAAATGCCAGTATCGCAACTTCACCACCACCCCTGGCAACACATTCCAGGCTGTGCAAAGAAAAATGTCCCACAGCTCCCATTTAAACTCTGCCACTCTCATCTTGAAGATATGGCTTCTAATCTTTACCATTTCTACCCAGGGCAAAAAGTTCTGACTATCAATCCTACCTATGTCTCTCATACTTCCATTAGGTTTTGTCGCATTCGACGCTTCAAAGAAAATAATCCAAGTTTGTTCAACTTTTCCTTATAGCTAATACCCACAAATCCGGACAGCATTCTGCATTTTCTCCAAAGCCTCCGCATCTTTTTTTGTAATGGGAAACCAAAACGGCGCACAATACTCCAAATACAGCACCAGAGTTCTATAAAGCTGTATCATGACTCTTACACGTGACCCCATGTCCTCAGAAGACGACCATGCCATCTACTTGTGTTGTCACGTTCTGGCAGCTATGGACTTAGTTTAGTTTATTGTCATGCGTACCGCAGAAGGTGGAGGTTTTGGGGAGGTTGTAAAGGAGGTTCACCAGAAAGTTATCTGGATTGGAGACTTTTAAGGACAGTTTGGACAAACTTGGAATGTTTAAAGATGTACAAGGCAAATGTTTTGTTCAGTGAAAAGCATTTTGTTGCGTGCTATCAAGTCAGCAAATATACTATACATTACTGCAATCAAGCTGTCCACAGTTTATAGATACAGGATAAAGAGAACAACATTTAGTTTGTATCCCAAGATCCCCCATTACATCAATGCACTTAAATACTCGTTGTTGTTCATGGTTTACTTTAATAAGTTAGACTTTGGAATCAAGAAAGCACTTTCTAAGTTTATAGTTGACTAGTCCAAGTGGGACCCGTTGGGTCTCATCCCCTCAATGTGCAGTTGCGGGGGGGGGGGGGGGGGGGGTGGGTGCCTGCGGCTTCACACACACACTAACCACCACCCCACACACACACTAACCACCCCCGCACATGCACACACTGTCCACCCCCCTTGATATTATATTAATATTATTCATTCACTCCTTTTACCCCATTCCCTGCCCAATCCACTCATGCATAGCCCCCAACTCGCAGGAGCAGCTAGGGAGGGCTGAGGCAGCAGAGGCACAGTGAAGAGGGCAGAGACAGAGGACCGAGGTAGAGAGCAAAGGGCAGGGGCAGGGGCAGAGGGCAGAGGGCAAAGAAAGGCAGGGGCAGAGGACAGAGGCAGAGGGGAGAGGACAGGGGCAAGGGGTAGAGGCAGATGCAGGGGCAGAGGGCAGAGGACAGCGGGTAGAGGCAGTGGGCAGTGAGAGGGCAGTGACAGAAGTAGAGAGCGGCAGCAACCTCCCCACCATGCGCCAACACGAGGACCCTGAGTGATGTGGCGAGGGGGCGTGTGCGCGGGCGAGTGAGCGAGCGAGCATCGACCAAAGAACCGCGGTTGGGCTGCTGCAGTCTTCAGCTATGATCTTTGGTCTGCAGTCGACGGCCTAATTTCATCTCCGGCTGTGTCTTTTGAATAACGGGGGGGAGGAGGGAGAGGTGGGGGGGGTGGGCGTCACTCGCAGCGTGGGGAAGAAGGCACACAGACCCATTGTGACGTCTCAGCGAAAGACGGTCTTTTATAAATTCAAAGTTTTGTCAGATTTTTAGACATTTTCATTAATAACCAGAGAAATAAAGCATGACATTTTCAGATAAGGCAATTTTGGACATCAGGGGAAAAATGTCTACCAGAATATGTACCGCGTCGTTTTTTCACGAAGATGTGATATACACACACACGCACACGCACATGCACACACGCACAATTGAATATACATCCAAGATCAGTGTTTTATAAATATAGAGATGGTTAATTTTGGGGGAAAGGAGGGGGGGGGTGAGTGTGTTGTTCACAGTGAAGAAGAGAAGAGCATTATATTAAAATGGGACATTAATAAGCTTGCAATATGGGTAAAATAACTGGCAGTACAAGTTTAATATAAGGTGGTAGATTTTGGTAGAAATAGAAAGTTACCTTATTATTCCGAAAATGTTCATCCAGGTTGAGTAGAGGATCTTGGAGCACAAACACATGTCACTAAATAATAGGCTACATGTTAGTAAAGCCATAGCATGTAGAGCACAGGAACAGACCCTTTGGACCACGATTTCTGTGCTGACTATATAACCATTATGCCAATTTAAACAAATCCCATATTCCTGGATGTGGTGTAAATTCCTCCAACTCCAGCAAGTTAATGTACCTCTCTAATTGCCTCTGAAATATTGTTATTGTATTTGGTCCCATCATTTCCCTTGGAAGCATGTTCCATGCACCCACCACTCTTGATATAAAGCAAAAAATTGTCTCGCACATCTTTAAACATTCCCTCTCTCACCTTAAACCTATGCCCTCAAGTATTTGACGTTTCCATCCTGAGAAAAATACTTTGAATTTCTACCATTTCTATGTGTCTCAAATTGCACCCTCAGCCTTCAAATCTCCTTAAAAAATAATCCAGGTTTGTCCAAATTGTCCTTAAAGGTCTCCAATCCTGACAACATTTTGGTGAACCTTATTTACAACCTCTCCAAAACCTTAACATCCTTCCTGTAGCACGATGGCCTTAACTGAATAGAATACTCTGTATATTGCTGAAACCAAGGTTTATGCTGCTACAGCCTGACTTGTCAATTTATATACTCAATGTCCCAATCGATGAAGGCAAGTAGGACATATGCCTTCACATGTTGACCTCCACATCTTTATGTGGCAAATTATTCCACAGAGTCACCACCCTCTGACTCAAGAAATTTCCCCTCATCTCCTTCTTAAAAGAACGTTGTTTAATTTTGAGGCTTTGACCTCCAGTCCTAGCCTCTCCCGCTAGTGCAAACATCCTCTCCACATCCACTCTATCCAAGCCTTTCATTATTCCGTACGTTTCAATGAGGTCCCCCCACATTCTTCTAAACGCCAGCATGTACAGGCCAGTGCCGACAAACGCTCATCATAGGTTAACCTACTCATTCCTGCAATCATTCTTGGAAGCCTCCTCTCCAGAGCCAACACATCCTTCCTCAGATATGGTGCACAGAATTGCTCACAATGTTCTAAATGCGACATTATCAGCACCTTATAGAGCCTCAACATTACATCTATGTTTTTGTATACAGGCCCTCTTCAAAGAAATGCTAGCATTGAGTTTGCTTTCTTGTTATATTCTTGTGAGTAATGTTATTTCAAACCCAGAGGAGGTCTTGGAAGAAGATGGCAATAGATTTATTTGAGAAACAATGAGAATAGACCTAGTTATGAATAGCAGCATGATTCAGTTATGCCATAATACCTGTCTCAAGTAATCTATGTACAATGAGCATTTTTTATGTTTCTCCTAATCTCCCCTCTGGCTCTTTTGCTAATATTCTTAAATGTGTCCCTTTTTTTTACCAGTGGAAAAACTTCTTTCCTTTGTATCCTTGAAATGTTAAATGTATCTAGTAATTATTCCATGAACCTCCTCTGAATGAAAATAGCCTCTCAAACCTCTTCACAGGGCTGAATTCCCTCATCTCTGGTATGGTTCTGGTAAATTAACTGGATGCCCTCTCCAAAGCATTAATTTCCTAACTGAAGTGTGGTCCCTGGAACGCCATACTAATCTAGCCAACATCTATTTTGTGATTTATAAAGTTTAAATCAGGCCTTCTAGCTTTTGTGTGGTATGGGATAGAAATTTGCATTTGCGTCACTTGTGGTGTGGTAGCAATGTCCTATTGAATTTTGCAGCTGAAATTGGTTTCAATAGAATAGAATACACAGACACCACTATATGGCATACAACCCAGGAAAACAAATCTACTGAGTCTCTATTTACAAAGTAATGGATCCCGCAAGTTCTTTTTAAATATCCATTTCAACTTATTTTGCCATTTTCAAAGAACATCGGGTTATTGCTACTGTTCCCCTATCGGTGTCATTTATGGTATCCTGCGTCTTCTCAATTTTTCAGTGGGAGAGTCTCATTTCACATTTCTCTGTATTGGCAGCACAGTGGTGCATCTGGTAGAGCCACTGCCTTGCAGTGAAAATTACCTGGATTCAATCCAGACCTCGGGTGCTGTTTGTGTGGAGTTTGTATGTTCCCCCTGTGACCGCATGGATTTCTTCCAGGTGCTCTGTTTTCCTCCCACTTCCCAAAGATGTGTGTATTTATAGGTTAATTGATAGCATAGAAATAGTGAGATTGGGTAATAGTCTGAAGAAGGGTCTCGACCCGAAACGTCGTCTATCTCCTTCGCTCCTTAGATGCTGCTGCACCCGCTGAGTTTCTCCAGCTTTTGTGTAACCCTTGGGTAATAGATAGTCAGTGTAGAGTTGGTGGGCCACAGGATCTGTTCCCATGCACAATCTCCAAGTTAAAACTGAGCTATATTATACCTGCCATCTCCTTGCTCATTTCATCATACCGACTATATCAGTATATCAATTCTGCTATTATTCTCTTCACTATTTATTGCCATCCACCAATCATAGAATGGTGTCCAGCATTCCCTAGTCAAGATTATTAAAGCACAACTATCTGGTGACCACATAACATCCAGATTGTTGTAGAAACAAATCACAAAATATTTTTCAATGAAGAAAATCTGCCATTCCTATCAGCTCTAACCTTATGCTTAGTTTAGAGATACAGCGCGGAAACAGGCCCTTCACCCCACTGGGCCCATGTCGACCAATGATTCCGGCATATTAATACTATCCTACATGCACAAGGGACAATTATTACATGTACCAAGCCAAGTAACCTATATACCTGTACGTCTTTGGAGTGTGGGAGGAAAACAAAGATCTCGGAGAAAACCCATGCAGGTTACAGGGAGAATGTACAAAGTCTGTACAGACAGCATCCGTAGTTGGGATCAAACCCGAATCTCTGGCGCTACAAGTGCTGTAAGGCAGCAACTCTACCACTGCTCCACCGTGTCTTCTTCTCCTCCTTGCTTCAGACATTCCAGTGAAGAACTGGATCTTCACTCCAGTTCTCTGGATTGGAAGGAGCCTATGCATGAATTATTTGAACATGGCATGGTCATTGTACAACAGCTACCACACAGTTTTGACTAAACAAGATCTTGGTTCAGTGGATAGGGTATTCAAGTCATTTGCAGAACAGTCTCTAGTTTCATATAAACATACACAAAATCTCACCCATATACTCTTGCTTGGTCCTTTCACTCACAAACTCCCCTGCACCCCCCACCCCCCAGCAGTCACAAAAGATTTGGAATAAACTACTTTACTCCAAGAGTGCTGTGAAAGTGGAACTCAGTACCACTGTGAGAGATTGAGATACACTTTTTCACAAAGAGAGTTGTGAGTGTGTAGAATTCTCTGCCTCAGAGGGCAGTGGAGGCCAGTTCTCTGTATACTTTCAAGAGAGAGCTAGATAGAACTCTTAAAGATAGCGGAGTCAGGGGATTTGGGGAGAAGGCAGGAACTGAGTACTGATTGTGGATGATCAGCCATGATCACATTGGATGGTGGTGCTGACTCGAAGGAATGAATGGCTTACTCCTGCACCTAGTGTCTATTGTCTATTGTCTACTGAGCATTGCTGCATTTAAGGGGAAAGAGTAGGAATAGAGAGGACCATTCATGGAGATAAATAAGGAATATCTGAATCCACATTTAAACTTATCAAAGTAATATACTCTGATTAATCGCTGGTATGGGCTGGATGCAGCAAATGACTTACATTCTATTACTCTGAACATATGGGATTCGACAATAATGAGAAAGTGAAAGTTTAACATTAGATACAGAATTGAATTGTAATTCTTGGGACCACAAAATATATTTCCAGTGTTGATAACGTTAAGGTTTTTTTAATCACATTGCCTTCTAGTTGGACAAATAAGGTAGGGGAATAGGCATATTGAAAATTGGAATTGGTTTTGAAGTAAGTTTACACTGGTTAATAGGGGTTCAGTACTTTAGATTAAATAGGAGCTGAGCCAGAATTGATGTAAAGATTTGGAGAAATAATTAGGTTTGAAGAAAAACAGTGACACAAAGGTAAAACATTCAGGAGGGAATTCTAAGCAACACGATGTAAGAATGGACTAAACCTTTACAATAGAAAATCTGGGAATTAGCATAAAACTATAATGGGGCATATAATATTGTTAAGCTGAATACATAGAGGGACAAGGTGGAGTGGTTTGCGATTTATATATGGACCCAGACAGCAAAAAAATTGTATTTTCACTTTTAAATAATATGTGAAAAGAATATACATTTTCAGAGAAGTAGACAGAGCAGTAATCTGAAAGCTATCAAAAATATAAATGTAACTTTGTATGATGAGCACTTCAAACCAGTCTCTAAAACTTGTAAGGAACCCTTTAAACACCAAAGGTATAAAAAAAGAATGCAAAGAATAAGGGAGTAAAGGCAAAACCTTTCTATTTTTCTTCTTATGCAGCCCCTCGGAGTCTACAAGTTTTGAAGTGACAAAATAAGCCAATGTGAGAGCCACAAATTGCCAAGGGTAGAGCAGGAAGTGGAAGTTTGTGAGGTGTTGTGCTTCTTCTGCTGTTAACGCCGTGCTTCTGTGTGTGCTGTTGTCAAGTAACTGAATTACTGACCCTCGGACTATCCTTGGTCGGACTTTACTGGCTTTACCTTGCATTAAATGTTATTCCCTTATCATGTATCTATACACTTTAAATCGATTGCTTGTAATCATGTATTGTCTTTCTGCTGATTGGTTATTGCCCATCAAAAGTCTTTCACTGTACCTCGCTGCACGTGGCAATAAACTAAAGTGAAACTGCTCCCAACACAAGGTTTCAAAGTTTCCAAGGCCATTCCCAATGCTCCTGCTCCAACATGAGCTGACATGGGGCAGGAATTCCCTAGGGACAATGGGGCCGATACACTGGGGGGTTTGAGAAAGTTCTTGATCCACCTCATAAGTCTTCCTGAAACAGAGCTTGGAGGGGAGTATTTTGAGAGTCTGGTGTTTAGCATGCAGATAATACATCCTGTCTATTGGAACTGACTGTGTCATCATTACAGGCGATGTTGACCTCGGCAAGGAACACTTACATTGGTTTGCCTTTCCTTCAATGGATTTGGAAGATTTTGTGGAGTCACCATTGGTGGCATCTCCTCTGTCCTTTTAGTTGTTTCCTCAAGAAATATGCATTGGTGGAATACAAGTGATATGCGGGGTCACATCCTTCAGACATAAAAGAAAAACACCAGAAATTTATGTTTTTTCACAACTTGAATTAATGGACTGAAACTTGGGGCAAGCTCAAGTTAGCCAACAAGAGAATCGTGGAGGGATGCAAAGAGGGCCAGGGGCTGTGTTGACCCTGTGTTCTTTCTGCTAAAATTGCATTTGACATTTGGAGATCAGAGACTACATTTTACGACCAAGAGCTAGTAATGGCATTACAACTGAGCCATAGAGACATACTGCATAGAAATAAGCCCATTGGCTCACTGAGTTATTTGCATCCATTAAGCACTCATTTAACTTAATCCTATATTAATATATATTTTTTAAATCAGCCATATTCTCATCAACATTTCTCACACTCTAACAATAATTCCATACTATGAGCAACTTACCGTGACCAATTAACTTGCCAACCTTTGTGAAGTAGAAGGAGACAGGACCATCTGGGTGGTCACAGAGAGTGCAAACTCCATTCAGGCAACTGGTAACATGATGATCCAAATATTCCACCTTAACATGTGCTGTGACCTAAGGTAGTAGTTACTTCCCACATCACAAAGAAGGTTGATTAATTGTGAATTGCCTCCCGCATGTAGCACATAGAAGATAGAGCAGTATTTTATAGGAGCAGACCTTTCAGCCCACAATGTTCATGCCAAACACAATGCAAAGGCCAACTTTTATCTGCCTGCACATGATCCATATTCTTCCATTCCCCAAATATCCATGTGCTTGTCCAAAAGTCTCTTAAATGCGACTATTGTATCTGCCCCCACCAACACCTCTGGCAGTGCATTCCAGGCACTCACCACCTTTGTGTACAAAAATTGCCCTGTGCATCTCCTTTAAACTTTGACCCTCTGATATTTGATATTTCCACCCTGGGGAAAAACTGTCCATCCTATTTATGCCTCTCGTAATTGTATGAGGGATAACTAATCTCCCTTCAACCTTTGTTACTCCAGAAATTTAATAAAATTATGTCCAATCTCTCCTTGTAGCCAGTACTCTCTAATCCAGGTGGCATTCTAGTAAATCCCCTTCTGCCTCCTTTCCAAAGCTTCCATGCCCTTCCTGTATTGAGGAGACCAGAACTGCATGCAATACTCCAAATGCAACCTTACCAAATTCCTATAAAGCTGCACCATTATTCCTGACTCTTTTACCCATTTCTGCAGCTGATCTATATCCCACTGTATGCTCTGACAGCCTTCCTCACATTCCACAACCCCAGCAATCTTGACATCATCTGTAAATTGACCTACCAACCGATCCACATTTACGCCCAAGTCATTTATATATATCATAAACAACAGTGCAAATCCCTGCGGAACTCTACAGATCTCCAGCCTGAATATTGTACTTCCACCATAACCTTCTGTCTTCAATTAGTAAATCAGTTGTTAATCCATACGAATAGATCACTAATATTCCTGGGCATCTTAACCTTCTGGATTAGCCTACCATGGGGGACTTCATCAAATGCTTTACTGAAATCTAAGTAGACAACATCCACTGTCCTGCCGTCATTTATCACCTTCGTCACCTCCTCAAAAATCTCGATCAAGTTAGTAAGACATGATTTACCATGTTCAAAGCCATGCTGGATGTCCCGAATGACCCCATTCTCTTCCACATGGGGGTAAATCCTATCCGAAATAATTCTCTCTTATAGCTTCCCTCCCACTGGCACAAGGCTCACCAGACAATAATTCAATGGATCCTCTCTACTTCCCTTCTTAAACAATGAGTGGTAGAATCTGGGGGGAATTGATGGGAATGTGCGGAGGATAGAAACAATAGGATTGATGTAGAACAGTAAGATTGAACGAGAACTTACCAGTTCGAAGGTTGATCTTTATTTTATGAGGAGTCGAAGTGAGGGATTTCGTGAAGAGCCCGCCGGCGCGCATGCTCGACATACTTCAAAGTAGCGGCGTGGAATCACAGAAACCAACAAAGAAATGACTTTGCATAGTAAGATTGAAGTGACTAAGATTACCAGATGAAGGTGATTGAGGGTTGGGCGAGGAGGGCACGAAATCCCTCACTTCGACTCCTCATAAAATAAAGATCAACCTTCGAACTGGTAAGTTCTCGTTCAATCTTACTATTTCATTTCGGAGTCACGTGAGTGACTTCGTGAAGACTTCAAAGCTTCTGTGATTACACGCCCTGGACCACGTCCATGCTGACACACCACTACCAGGGATGGATGGGAGGAACAAACTTGCTCAATAGTTCATACTGCAAAACAAGAGCAGAGTTATTAATAACAAATCAAAACCCCTCATGCGGGGACATCTCCACGTTCGTGACCTGCATTCAGCACGGCTTCTGCAAACTGTAGAGGAGCAGCAACAGGCTTGTTATAAAAACGCTGGAACACAGCTTCATTAGCCCATCCTGCTGTGGCGAGAATTTGGTCCATGGGCACCTCCATGACCCTCGCCGTTGACATCGATGCAGCCCTGTTGGAAAGAGACTTGAACACATTAGTGTCGATACCTGACTTACCCAAGACGACTGGAAGCCACATGGATATCGTCTGGACTGTCACTCGATGATGAGGTCTCTTATGAGTGACAAGCAGGTATCTCTCCATTCCTCTGATGCGTGCCGTCACCTTGACATAGTGGCGGATATGTGAGGCTACACATAGCCTAGCATCTGCGGGGTATGCCGGGAACTTCAGCTGCAGCCCTGTGCACCCAGGTCTATGCTGCTTTAGTAGCTCGTCAATGAAAAAGACTACTTCTGTGGGGGTAGACGTCATTCTGTCGACACAAAGTTTGTGTAGTGTCTGTACCCTCTGAGCTGAAGTCAGCGCTAGTAACATCACCAGCTTCATGGTGCGTTGGTCCAGTTGGAGCCCTTCCATGGGTGACCACGTCCTGAGCAGGGTTAATACGTCCCTGACATCCCAGGTGATATTATAGCGTGGTGTAGGCGGATTCATATTGAATATACCCCGCATTAGTCTGGACACTAGCCTGTTGGATCCTACCTCCAAACTGAGGTAGAATGATAGCGCACTTCTGGCGCTGTTGATGGCACTGTAACTTAAGTGTTCATCATGGTACAACCCCGCGAGGAATTCCAGGACGTCGGTTGTTGTCACGTCATCGTACGTGATGCGAGAGCGGCTGCAGTAGGCTTCCCACTTCTTAATATCTTCGCCTTGTAGACTCTCGACACGACGCCCCGGTGGTATCCATGGTCCGAGCCGAGAGGCCGTATTGGACTAACGGCCTGTTCAGAACCTGCAAGCCAACAAATTTAAATAGCCATGGCAGGGATGCGGCTCCCCTGAGACAGGGTGAGTAACCAATTGTGGGCAACCCTTCAAAAGGACCCAAGGTTCGTTGAGCATGTCAAAGACCACCGGATACCAAGGCTGTGTGGGCCAGTCGGGTATAATAAGGATGCCCTTGGCAGCATCTGCCTGAATCTTTCCCAATACCCGACTGATGAGGCAAAATGGGGGGAAGGCATAGAAAAACCACTTCCCCCAGTCCAGCGAGAATGCATCTAGCGCTATTGCCCCAGGATCTGGTTCCCATGAAACGTAGGTTGGTACCTGATGGTTCCACCGTGACGCAAAGAGGTCAATGTCCGGTTTACCAAATTTGGCTGTGACTTTAGAAAAGATCTCAGGATGCAACATCCATTCAATATTGTCATTAAATTTGCGTGACCTGGTGTCCGCCACAGTATTAAGCTCACCTGGCAAATAGGTAGCTGAAATCCAAATGTCTCTTTGAACACACCAGAGCCAAATTGAGTTTGCCAATTTGTCACACGAAACTGGCCTGGTACCACCCATATGGTTTAAATAAGCTACTGCTGTGGTGTTGTCTATTTGGAGACGGACATGTGCTCCAACAAGCTTAGAACAATACGCACGAAGTCCGTGGAATGCTGCCAGCAACTCCAAATAGTTAATCCCTTGAGTTAACAACATCGTTGATTCAAGGGTGTCCCATCTGCCACCACAACTAGAGCAATTATTCGTGGATCCCCAACCATTGGAGCTTGCATCAGTTTGCAAATATACCACCGGATTAGCCTCCCTAATAGGCTTGAATGAGTTGCTAATGTGACACACCCACCATTGCAACTCATTTATCGCTTCGGGCGGCAGCTGCATGGACCGATCATAATGACCAGCGTTCTGTTTTAACACAGCAATTTTAGCTCTTTGCAAATTCTGATAATGCAAAGGTCCATATCGCGCTGCCGAAAACAAAGCTACCAGCTTCCCAATTATTGTAGCTAAGTGCCGAATCGATGGTATATTGGTGCGGATTAAATCTTGACACACCTGGGTAACCTCCTCAATCTTGTTAATTGGAATGGTAACCCTCATGCTTATAGAGTTCACCGTGAACCCTAGGTAATTAATCACCTGGGCAGGGTAGAACTTTGATTTCTCTGGATGGACAATAAACCCCAATTGTTGAAATATATTGACAGCAGCTGCAACACCCTGTTCAGCCAATTCCAGGGTGTGGCCCACAATTAAGACATCATCTAAATAGGCCATACTATATGGTGTCGTTGTCTCAAATAAGCCATAATTGGCTTCACTAATTTAGTGAACAATCTAGGGCTGTGGTGAGCCCATTAGGCAAAGCCTTGTACTGCCAGAGTTGCCCCATCCAGATGAATTTTAAAACCTTCTGTCACATTTCTGGACGGATACGGAATAATATGCGTCTTTTAAATCGATGCATGCCATAAAGCAACCATGAGAAATCAATGATTTGGTTGTTTCAACGTATCCATTTTAAAATGAGAATATGTTACAAAAGTATTCAAACGGGTTAGATCAATAATGACACGACAACTTCCATCCTTCTTAGGTCTGGTGAATATGTTCGAAACAAATTCATTCGAAACTGGCTCATGCACCACTCTCTTAATCACTCCTTTGCTCAAGACTTAACAATTCCTTATAGCCGGCTGCCTGTTCTGCAGCAGATAATTTTAAATGTTCGAGCGGGCATGTGCTGGGATGGAGGAATGTTGCCATTAATAAACTCAATTTTATGCCCCTGAATATTCTGCAACACATACTCGTCACCAGTGAAATTACCTCATGCACCCAAAAAACCACCGAAGGTGACCACCAACATGTGAAGTTAAACAGAGAGAAAAGAGAGAACCAGACCCCCTCACCTCCGTGGTTACCGGCGGTCCTTGACACGCGTGTGTGGACGTGGAGGTGCTGGGTTGGCTTGAGGGCGCGGCGTCTTCGTTTTCCACCAGGGTCTCTGCCGACCCTGTCCTAAAAAAGACCCCTGGTGCTGGGTCTGATGTTGCTGTCGTTGTGGAGCTTGAGGGTGGGTCCTCGTCGAGGTACTGGCAGACCCTCGTGATCGAATGTATGGAGACTTTGAGCCCGACGGTGTGGGGGCACTCTGAGGGCGCATGATCCCCACCGTTTTGGCTTGCTCGTCAAGCTCTTTGACTCTCTTCGAGAGGTCCTTCCCAAAGAGCTGACGGGGCGGGGGCGGCGGCGGTGGTTTGCACACTCCTGCAAACTTTGGATTGAGCGCTGGGCGGATGCTGGTTTTGCGAAACCCGTTAATTTTGTGCTGGGTCGCGCACAGGAGGGCCAGGGCATCTCCCTGGTCCAAATTCAATTCGTCCCCGTCCACCGATCGCACAAAGGCGGTAATACCGGCCGTGAGGAGCTTCAGGATCCGCTGCAGTTTTACCTCCTGTTGACGGATAGCCGCACTGATGTTGCCCCATATCGGCGTATTGACCACAGGCACGTTGAGGGAGTTGCAATTGGATGGAGCCTTGTGACGGCTCATTGCCTGGATGAGGACTTCTTCCTGCTGCTCCAGGCTGATAGTAGATGTTTGTGAAGACGCCCTGTGCCTGTTGCTGCCCTGCTGGTGTTGACGTTGAAGCAGGAGCTCCAGCAGCCGCTCCATATGGTCAATACGCCCTTCACCCTGAACACTCAGGTGGTCGGAGTCCTCCGGCTCTGAAAAGAAAACCGGGCTCCTGTCATCGGCCCGCACCTCGTCGAGGCCCTGCCGGTGCCGGTAGTTGTCGCTAACAGCCGCCGAGGCGAACTGCGCGATTCCTGCGCGGGCGTGTTCAACCGCCTCCGTTTAGCGGGAGCTGAAGCCGCTGCCACTAAGGGCACTTGCGGCGAGGTGTCAGCACCAGCCGAAGCATGGCTGCCTGGGGCCCGCGCAGTCTTGCCGGCTGCCCACATCGTGGACGTTGCCGACGCATGGTCTCGCCCACCCATCCATAGGGGGCTCGGCGACCGTGACGAGACCCGACTCGACCGAGCCGTCCCGGCGTCGAGAGTCGGGGTGTGCCGGCTGGACCTCACAGCCGCCCCGGGTCTCTCCCTGGAACCTGACCGCTCCTCCATGTCAGGCAATGCCTTAGCCCTGGTAGGGTTAGGCTTCTGGGCTCCTGCCCTTCCCCTACTCGGAGGGCTGAGTGGAACGGGCCGTGCAGCCGCACGCACCCTGCTCGAGGTCGCCAGCGAGCTCGCTGACGACCTGACTGCCATGGCAGGGTCCCCCTGCTCTGGCGGCACACCACACTCCTCCTCGTCTAACTCCTCCGAGCTGTGGTGTGCTGGCGGATCTGGACCTGTGAACACAGGGCTTACCCACATCTCCGCCTGAGTCCCGGCCTGCGATGCAGGTACTGCCGATGGTAAAGGCCCCGGAACTGTTGACCGGCGAACTCGTCCTGACGTCCTCCGGCCCTTGGAACTCCCATCCATGTCCTTGCTGCAAGACAAAACCAACAACAAGGACCACCAACTAAAGGTAGAATACTTACCTCCGTGGCCCCTTCTGAAGGGCTGGCGAGGAGCGCGCTCCACCGCCAGCCGTCGCAGCAACGCGGTACGACGATATGACGAGCATGCGCGCCGGCGGGCTCTTCACGAAGTCACTCACGTGACTCCGAAATGAAATTAGTGTTAATGGATGATTAAAGGTTGGAACAGATTCAGTGGGTCCATTTCCAGGTTATGTGACTATGTATGTATGTCTCTAAGTTGTATTGCCATTACCAGCTATTGGACCTAGACACAATTTCTTGTAAATTCAAGGTCAAATGCAATTTTGGCAGGAATGAACAATGACACATCCACATTAATGTTTTGTGTTTGTGAATGTTTTGACTACTCACACAAGTGCTGTAGTCTACAAAGCACAGACAACAAACATTTATACCACATAGCTCAAACTGAAATCAATAAGTGAAGTCAATTGCAAGGGCGATAATTACATTGACGTATTTGAATGATTATAATTACTTGCAGTGGTAAGTAATTGAAGTTCTTCAGGGTAAAAAAAAAAATCTCCTACAGTGCCATATAATGTTTGAATTAGAGAGAAATGGAGATCGACGTTAAGATGAAGGAACTGGGGAAGGGTGGTCAACACCATGGTCAAAGAAGCGGGTTGTACGCAGGAAAGAGATGAAGAGGAAAATGTTCAGGGATGGGTCTGTGAGGTGGTGCTTTTGAATTGGGTAGATGTAGGTTAGATTGGGAGATAAACTGGGGTAACTCTGGGAATTCTACTTGATGACAATGAAGAAGTGCTGGGTTTAGAATGCATTCACGAACACTGCTGTTCTATACCAGTGGAAAATCCACACTGGATTTTGGAAGGGAAAACAGAGACAGCATGGAAGCAAGGGTTAAAGATGAAAAATATTTGAATTGCAGCACCCATTCACGAAGCAAAACATTTTGAAGAACAGCCTAGCAACGTATCTCGATTTCCCACAAACACCATATTTGAGAAACTAGATAATCAGTTTTACTCAAGTACTTCTAGGGATAAACATTAACTGGGCGACGAACATGATTGTTGTGGGATCTTTTATGCTTATCAGAGAGAAAGAATGAATCACATTTTAATGCCTTTGCATGGAACTCAGTTGATACCACACTGAAACAGGCCCTTTGGCCGGCACAGTCTGATCTGACCATTAAGCACTCATTTGCACTAATCAATTTTATTCTCTCTATGTTCCCATTAACTTACGCCAAATTTACCCCTCATGTGCACGATGGAGAACACATATTGCAGCCAATTAAGAGCCACATGTCATGCCTATGGAATGTGAGAAGAAACTGGAGCACCGATACGGTCACGGAAAAACTGCACATGGACAGCACCAGACACCAAGATTGAACCCGTGTCACTGGAACTATGAGGCTATAGCTCCACCAGTTGTGTCACTGGGCCCTGAGTTAGCATTGATGTTTGTGCATCAGTCTTGGAGCTGCACTAGAACCGTCAATATGTTGATTCAGGAGATAGCGCTGCTTTAAACCAGAACTGAAGACAAGCAGTTTCACATGTTTACACGAGCGAATCTCCATTGCTTGACCTGCTTCAGGCCACATCTGGTGACAGTTGTCAGTGTTTCACTATTTGGACACATGGTACCTTAAGTGGGCTGCACAATAATTCACCTGGCTGTCAAAGAGTAAAGATTTATCTAGGATCAAAGGAGGAAAGTTGCTCAGAACAAACCGACATGGAGTTTGTTGCAAACTTAAGGCATTTGGTTGCCAATTTGGATATAATGCCACTTGGGAAGAGATTGTTTCAGGCTGGAAGATAAAGAAAGTCACGCTTCCATTTTCTCCACATGCTTCTATGGCATTGTTCTTTCAAGATCTGGTCTTCCCTGCATCGCAGCTGAGACAGTTTTTTCGTTCGTAACCTTAAAGGAATGTCCAATTTAAGTCACCAGATCCCCATCCTTATTGAAGGTAGATAAGAATGCTGGAGAAACTCAGCGGGTGAGGCAGCATCTATGGAGCAAAGGAATAGGTGACGTTTCGGGTCGAGACCCTTCTTCAGACTGATGTGGGAGTGGTGGGTGTGGTGGGGGCAGGAAGAAGAAAGGAAGAGGCAGAGACAGTTGGCTGTGGGGGAGCTGGGAAGGGGAAGGGAAAGAGGGAAAGAATGGACTACCTGAAATTGGAGGTCAATGTTCGTACTGCTGGGGTGTAAACTACCCAAGCGAAATATGAGGTGCTGCTCCTCCAATTTACGGTGGGACTCACTCTGACCATGGAGGAGGCTCAGAACAGAAAGGTCGGATTCAGAATGGGAGGGGGAGTTGAAGTGCTGAGCCACCGGGAGATCAGGTTGGTTGTTGTGAACTGAGCGAAGGTGTTGGGCGAAGTGATCACCAAACCTCCGCTTGGTCTCACTAATGTAGAGCAGCTGACACCTAGAGCAGTGGAAGCAATAGATGACGTTGGAGGAGATGCAGGTGCAGGTGGACCTCTGCTGCACCTGGAAAGACTCTTAGGTCCTTGGATGGAGTCAAGGGGGGAGAAAAGGCGACAGGTGCAGCATTTCCTGCGGTTGCAAGGGAAAGTACAAGGGAGGGGGTGGTTTGGGTGGGAAGGGATGAATTGACTAGGGAATTACAGAGGGAGCGGTCTCTGTGGAAAGAATGTATGGAATGCGGTATGGAATGCCTATCCTTATTGAAGTAAGTATTGGCATAAGCGGCATTGGTCTTGGATTATGTTGGGTTTAAGTTTTGTTCCCTTTGATGTGTGTACACTCACACCGTTCCCCCACCACCATCTCCTTGTCTCTACAGCTGTGCAGTCAAAGCCCCACCAGCTCCTTATTATTTGTGGTGGAGCTTTCTACCAGTGCCACCCTCTGAGAGCAGGGAATGGGCAAGAGTCAGTGGGTGCACCACCCAGGGGAGTGGGCTCCAGGCAAGAGTCAGTACGGTGCATCAGATAATGAGTCCCACTAGGACCAGAGAACGGGAGAGGAGGATAGAGGGAGCGACAATGAGAATGCGAGGTCAAGGGGTGTTGAGAGATAGGTACATGGTTCCAACTCCATCTTTAAATTCGCCGATAAACACTACCGATGATGGACAAGTTACGGATAATGATGAGTCAGGGTAAAAGAGGAAATCAGTTATCTGATTAAATGATTCCAGAATAACAACCTTGCTCCCGAAGACCAAGCAACTGATCGTTGATTTCCAAACAGGAAGGCTGAGAATCCTTGAACCAATCTTCATTGAAGGGTTTGTGATGGAGAGAGTCAACTGGGACGTTCATATCTTTATCTGTCCTGGATGCAGCATGTTGATGCATTCATTAAGAAAGCCCATCTACGCCTCTACTTCCTTAGAGGATTGAGGAGATTTAGTATGTGGACGAACACTCTCTTGAACTTCTAGAGGGGTACAGTAGAGAGCATATTGACTGGTTACATCAAAGCCTTGGGATGTGGGAGTAAACTGGAGGACTTGGAGAAAACTCTCACGGTCACAGGGAGAATGTGTAAACTACACACTGGACAGTCCCTGAGGTAAAGATTGAACCTGAGTCTCTGTTGCTCTTAGACAGCAGCTCTACCAGCTGTGTCCATGTACTGCCCAATTGTGAATCATCGACATTAGGTATGAAATCACATAAGGACCCAGCCAGGCAAGGGCCATATCTATCTTTCCCCAAAGAATCAAGTGGGATTTTAAAACAAATTGGTTGTTTCACAGTTTCCGTCAATGACACCAGCTTTTTATTTCATGTTTTTTTAATTGAATTTAAATTCTCTCGCATCCATTGTAGTATTTAAAGTCAAGCCTCTGGGCCATCAGCCTCTAGATTTCTAACCCAGTAACTTAATCCATTTATTATCATGCGCTGTGAAGAAATTGATTGTTTGTTGCTCCAGAGTATTCAGGGCTTTTTTTCCCCATTAATAATCAGTTATGGAGCTGCCTCGTTTATGAGTAAAAGAGACGGGCAATATTACAAGGTATCAGCACCGCGGTGATTTCCTGGTACAAAGGTTTGCAAAGGCACGTACTACTGAACTGTAACAAGGATTCATTTCTGGAAGATATCATGCCCCACGTATCTGCACTTCATCCTAAATCTTATAAGGAAAAAACAACGATCAGGTTCTGCAATATTCATCCGACTTGATTCTCTATATTAAAAAATGGTAGATAATGTCAGGTTTATGTTAAAAAATCCTATTTCAACTGTCCTATCGATTTTCCCAATAGTATTCCCAATGGTATTTGATGCTGCTATTGCAGGATATGGCCACTGGATGACAGTATGAAGCAACAAAGTGGACTAGTTCCCTGTCCATTCATTTCTAAATTGGCATCATTATTAGATTCTAACTGGTCAGATGATATTTCAGTACAACTATAAAAAGAGTGAGTATGTTAGCTCCTAGTCATATCTTTGGAACACCTGGACAAGAAGGACACCTAAATTAGACTATAATTCATAAACTATAAATCTGCTTTCTACACCTTAATTCTAACTGAACTCACCTCCAAACTCTTGGACCTAGGACTCAGCAAATCCTCTGCTGCCTGCAGGGGAAGCTTGGAATCCATTGGGTTTGGTCCCAATGACTGGAGAGTGCACTGGTGACAACAAATAACAGGGGTGGACCAGTAGGAGATGAACTAAGGGTACTGCCTCTGTTAATCCTGGCTAAATTGGAGAGGCTCGGACTTCAAAATGGGGTAAAAGCTTCAGGGCTGCTGGGAGATTTGGTCAATTTGGAGTTGCTCTCTGCCTAGCTGGGACAGCTGCAGAGTGGTGCCAGTGTGTATAGAGCCTAGATACAATTTGCAAGAAAAACACGTAGTACAGTCATGGGCAGATTCAGGGGTAAATATAGGACCCATTTCAGCAACCAGCCTCCGTCATCGTACTTCCCTCATCTTGCTTCTGCCCAAAGATATTATCTTTGCTTCCGCCTCCATCTTCAGGGTTGAGGCTAAAGATCCAAAAGCGGTCCCGCTTCCTCCACTGTTGCTGCTGCTTCATGGCCGCCGCCTCTCACTCGCTCTCCCTTCCCCGCCTCTCCCGCCGCTTCACTGCAAAGCTTCTTCTTTTTGTGGGTTTTTTCAGGCCAAAGAATATCCGGTTTTATTGTTAAAAGGCAAGTAGAGGAGAGGTGGCGGTGGCCGAGACCACACTGGCGCTGCGAGGAGCGGGTGGGCGGACGGACGCTCCTTCACCGGGCGGGCGGGCGGGCTTTGCGCTACTGTGCGGTTCGGATGCTCCTTCAATTGTGCGGTGTGTGCTGTGCTGAGCTGTGCGGGCGGGCGGGCGGGCGCTCCTGGGCGCTCCTGGGCGCTCCTGGGCTGTGCTATACTGTGCGGGCGGGCGCTGCGGATCCCGGGGCTCCTAGGCAAAGATCCTATTGCTCCGCTATAGGATTTTTGGTTTTTCCGGAGCTCCCGCGGCAACATCTTCGTCCGCTGGACTGGAGGGCGGCAGCTTTGACCGCCCCGGGCCGCGGAGTTTGAACCGGCCCGTGGCAATATTGTTGCCATATGCTGCTGATGTGTCGTTTTCAGATATTAAAGAAAATTACCAAAGAAACATTTTATTCTTTAACAAGAATTAACAGAATTATGTATCTACATACACAAACTGTTCCCCCGCAATGTTGATTACACTGTGAATCGGGTCGGGTTGGTTCCGGTTACTATAAAATCAACTCAAACACAGCTTATGAGCCATTAAAAAGAACTGAATTAAAAAAGAAAATTACCAGAGTCAAATTTTATTCTTTAACAAGAATTCACATAATTATGAACTAACAGAATTATGAACCTAGCCCTATATCACACACACAAACTGTCCTCTCCCCCCGCAACGTTGATTACACTGCGAGTCGGGTTGGGACGGGTAGGTTCCGGTTACTGAAATGGACAAAAAAAATGCCCATGTTCGGCTCCATTGCGTACTACACGTCAGCCCATTGCTTTTCACAGGAGGGGCCTATCTTGCTCCGCTATAGGATCTTTGATTTCCACCTCCAGCTCGAAGGTCGGCTGCAGGAGGTGCTTGTCATGTATTGCCTGAACAATAACAGCAATGGTATAAGTAATTTAACAGTAATTTACTAAATACCTTCGAACATGGTACATCAACCTAATTTACATAAAATGGCAGCAGCATTTCAATCTGTGTCCTGGCTGAATCCCATGAAGTTCCCATGTTATAGTTATCTGATTGGACCCAATCTACTGCGCACACACACCCAGGACGTTCCTGGCCTGTAATAACATCGTGAAAACTCGTTCATATGTGGGGTTGTAACCTGGGAACACCTTCACTCTGTAACCCTGGAAATATTATGACCCATAAAAACCTTCTTACAAAATCTTAAATCACACCATTTGGGCTCTATTGGCCACCTTGAACTAGTAGCATAGAATTTGTGATGTGTTTCTAATTTCATTTTAAGGATATCAGCCTCAATGAAAGCTGCCTCCAAAGATCTGGGGGTGCTTTTTTGGATAATTAAAATACCATAGATGCTGGAAATCTGGAATAAAAACAGCATTTGCTCAAACATTCAGTGGAACAGCCAGCTTCTATGGAGAGACAAAGTTAAAATGATGAACGGTAACTCTGTTTCTTTTTCCACAGATCTTACATCACCTGCTGTGTGTTTCTGAACAGTTTTCATTTTTCTTTTACGTTAGGTATCCCCGTTCCCTGCATGTGTTCTGTCGCGTGCTGTCATGTGTTAATTCACAGGCATTCTTGGGCTGATATGCCATCGAGCTACCTGTGCAACCAATCACATAAAAAAATTATGATAGACAGCAGTCTAGGAAGCAAGAAACAAAATTTGGAATACCAAAAATTTTCAAAACATCAAAGGAGGCCATTTTAATTAACATTAAATATTACACAGAGTTGTACAAACTTACAAAGCTTGAAATATAGCCATAAAATTAAAGTAGTAGCTTACATATCCATATAACTATTAAAACTCTGATCTTGTATATGTGTGTGTGTGTTTGTGCTTAATCACATCTTCTAGAAAAAAACGACGTGCTAACGGAAAATGTTTTACATATTCCGGTAGAGATTTATCGCGTGAATTCAAAAATCGCCTTATCTGAAATATTCAGGCTTTATTTCTTCAGTTATTAATCAAAATGTTCAAAAATCTGAAATAACTCTGCCCCCGCTCCCTCTCTGCCCCCCTCCCGCCCCCTCTCTGCCCCCCCGCCCCCTCTGCCTCTGCCCTCCCTCTGCCCCTGCCCCTGCCCTCTCTCTGCCACTGCCCCAGCCCCTGCCCTCTCTCTGCCCTTGCCCTCTCTAGCCACGCCTGCAAGTTGGGAGCTGTGCATGAGTGGATAGGGCGGGGATGGGGTAAAAGGAGCGAATGAATAATATTAATATAATATCAAGGGGGATGGTTAGGGCGTGTGTGTAGGGGGTGGTTAGTGTGTTGACGCCGCCCCCCCTCCCATTGCAACCGCACATTGAGGGGATGGGACCCAATGGGTCCCCCTTGGTCTAGTAATTCTTAAAAATGTATATCCTTATATCAAAATTCCTTATATTTTGAAATATCCATATGAGGGAATTATAATTTTCACACATAATTGGCTTTTAGGGCCAGACAGTTTAATAATTATGGCAAACGATGTCTGTAAAAATTCATAGGCTTTTTACAATAAAGCATTCAATTTTCAGTATATTTTACAGCCCATCACATGTGCAAGAAGCGTGATTTCCTTTCATTGGACCAGAGGAGCCAACAAACAGTGCAACCTAGTGGATCAGGACTGAATTACAGACAGCAACTTGCCAAGAGCCTCTTACAAGAGGGCATAGTTAAAAAACAAGAGGCAGGTCATTTAAAACAGTCCCTCTCAATCTTTCCTTTCCATGGACAGAACCAAATATTTTTCAATGGTGTAATTATACTCACCTCTACCACTTCCCCTGACGGCTCGTTCCATACACCCACCATGTGCTCTTTAAATTGGCATCATGTTCAGAACAGACATAGTGGGCTGAAGGCCCCATTCCTGAGCTAGATTCTTCCATGTTCTATAAATTGGTTGCCCTGTATCCTACATTGCAGAATTACTGTTTCGCTTGTTGGTACTTTGGGATAACTAGAATCCCCAAAACAGGTCAAGTCAAGTCACGTCACTTTTATTTATATAGCACATTTACAAAACAACTCTCGTTGGCCCAAGTGCTTTACATTGGTTCATAGATTAAGTACATACATAAATACATACATATAGCCCTCCCTCAGAGGACGTCAAGAAAGGCTTGAGAGTAAAGATGAGTTTTTCGTCTCGACTTAAAAGAGTCGATGGAGGAGGCAGTTCTGATGGGATGAGGGATGCTGTTCCACAGTCTAGGAGCTGCAACCGCAAAGGCACGGTCGCCCCTGAGCTTATGCCTAGACCGCGGGATGTTCAGTAATGCCAAGTCGGCCAATCTGAGGGACCTGGAGGAGGTGTGGTGGGAAAGGAGATTTTTGATGTAGGTGGGGGCAAGCCCGTTAAGGGCTTTGCAGATATAAAGGAGGATCTTGAAATTTATTCGGAACTGCACAGGGAACCTGTGGAGAGAGGCCACGATCGGGGTGATGTGGTCCCTTCAGAAGTCAGGAGTCTTACTGTGGCGTTTTGGACCAGTTGCAGGCGGGACGAGGAAGATTGGTTGATGTCAGTGTAGAGGGAGTTGCAGTAATCTAGGCGGGATGAGATAAATGTGTCGATAATCTTTTCGAGGTCATCAAACTGGAGGAATTGTTTTATTTTAGCTATCGTCCGAAGCTGGAAGAAGCTAGCTTTTACCACGGCATTGACTTGTTTGTCAAATTTCAACGCCGAGTCAAATATCACGGCAAGGTTTTTGACGTGAGGTTTGAGTAATGGGGTAAGGCTTCCAAGGCTGCCTGCTATCATTTTGATTGAATCCGAGGGGCCGAGAAGGATGACTTCAGACTTATTCTCGTTTAGTTGGAGGAAGTTCTGGGCCATCCAACACTTTATATCCTCGAGGCAGCGGATAAGGTTAAACAGATTTGATCGGTTTTTGGGCTTCAGGGAGAGATAGAGTTGTGTATCGTCTGCGTAGCAATGCAAGGAAATGCCGTGTCTTTCAATGACTTGGCCTAAGGGGAACATATGCAAGGAGAAGAGAATGGGGCCAAGGATGGAACCTTGTGGAACCCCACAGCAGAGGCTAGCTGGGGAGGAGAAAGGGTTGCCAATGTTAGTAGAGAAACTCCTACCTTTGAGGGAGGAGATGAACCAGCTCAGGGCAGTGCCATCAACACCAATCCCGTACCGGAGACGGTTAATTAGGATGACAGTAGTCAGTAGACAGTGGTCGACAGTATCAAATGCTGCACCGAGGTGATTTAGAATGGAAAGTCTTCATATCTCTAACCATCATTTTTTTAAATGAAACATGTAATTGAATGAATGGGAATGTTAAAATATGAATAATTGGAGTTGAATAGTTTAGCTTAGTTTAGTTTAGAGATACAGCGTGAAAACCGAGTCTGCACCGTCCACTGATCCCTGCACACTAACACTTTCACACACCAGGGATAATTTACACTTACACACACGAGGGCTAATTTACACTTATGCCAAGCCAATTAACCTGCATACCTATATGTCTTTGGAGTGTGGGAGGATACAGAAGATCTTGGAGAAAACCCACTGGGAGAACGTGCAAACTCAGTAAAGACAGCACCTGTGGTTGCGATCGAACCCGGGTCTCCGAGACTGCGAGTGCTGTAAGGCAGCAACTCCACTCCTGCGCCACCGTGCCGTCCCCAATCCCCAAGTCCAGTGGGGACCACAACTGGTAGGAGACAGAATCTTCCTGAGATTAGCACTCCTGATGGAATGAAAGGTAACCATAGATCTCCCTAGAGGCAGCCTGAAACATTATTTAACAATTACAGCACGGAAACAGGCCATCTCGGCCCTTCAAGTCCGTGCCGATTATTTAATATTAAAACTCAGATTGGTGGCAATAATTAACAATTTAACGTAGTAGCCTTGATTCCCAAATGTGGCCAAAAGCCAAACCTCCTCTTACACTGGAACTTCTGTGCCCCTTCTTTCCCTTCTTCTTTTATGTCCAGTTCTCTAAGCTTTAGTATTCCTTCCCTAAACCACTAAAAATTTCCACCTCTCTCTCGTCCTATAATATAGCAACATTTGGGTCACCATCCTAATACCTTCTCTTGTGGCTTGGTGTAGGAATTTAGTCAGATAATGTCTCTCCAAAGTACTACTTTAAAGCCTAGGGATGTGAAGGTAGGTTTAAACATACTATATTCCGTTCCAGAATCCACCACTCCTTGCCTCATAAACTTTAAATGTTCCCCCTCTGATTTTAAATCAATGCCATCTAGTATTTAATATTTCCACTCTGAGAAAATGACTATACAATATTTATGCTGTTCATAATTTTATACACTTCAGGTCAGCACAGCTATTTGTTACAAACAGCAATGAGGCAATTATCATGATCTGTTTTAGTTGAGGGATCAATATAAGCAAGGAGACTAGGAGTTAACTCTCATTGCATTTCTTTGAAGTTGTGTTTTAGGACATTTTACATGTAACTAAGAGAGCAGACTAGGATTCATTGTTGCGTCTCATCCGAGCGACAATGGTTTTGGCAATGCATCGCACCTTCCGTGGACATGCAGGGTGGAATAAACACAACAAAATCCATGGGGGATCTTAAAGGCCACACATCCCAGGCCTTGCCACTCTTCGGACAGCACAGTGGCAAGGCTGATAGATTTGCTGCCTCAATGCACCAGAGGCACAGGTTCGATCCTGAACTAGGGTGCTGTTTGTGTGGATTTTGCACATTCTCCCTGTGACCACATGGAGTTCTTCAGGCAGTCTGGTTTCTTCCCACATCCCAAAGATGCGTGGATCTATAGGTTATTTGGCCTCTGTAAATTGCCCCTATTGTGTAGATCATGGACGAGAAGGTGGGATAACATAGAACTATTGTGAACTGGTAATTGATGGTCAGTGTGGGCTCTCTCTCCCCCTCTCTTCCCACCACCAGCACCAAGAGACAGAAGGCCCTTCCCTGCCTATCCCTTGTGCATTCTCCATCTGCCGGGTCACAATGGCATTTTTGTGCCTCTCTAAAGTTGTCTCCGTTATTCCCAATAGCGTCCAATAAATATATTAAATTGTTTTCCATCATTTGGAAGGATAAAAAACTCTTTTAGATCTCGGACCCTTCATCAGAACAGAACCGGATACATTAGGCGTGTGTCTTGCATCAGCTGAGTTGCTGATTTTTTATCCCAGTATTTTTGTTTTAAATTCATATTTCCAACATCTGCAACTTTTTGATTTTCACGTTTTAAATTCGCTCAGTGAGCATCAAATTAATTTGCCAAATTTCATTCTTTAGTTTAAACAAAATGTACATTCTATTGTGGTGAGGTTGGAATTTGCAATCCTGGATTATATTAGCCTGGTAAAATAACCACCATGCTCTAGCACCAAGATATTGTGCATGTGTCAGCAAAATCCTTGACGTTATTTTAGAGTTTGTTATTATATGATGGCTCACATTATGGACACTTACTTTTGACTTCCTATTTACTGAGCTCAGTCTTAACAAATGTATATTCATAGTCAGCTGTTTGGGAATAATTAACCTTTCACCTCTTATTCTGTTCGGTTGACTAGCTCAGATGAAAGACATTCAGAATATTGTTCCAGTACTGCTTTGCAGTTATCGTACTTTGGAGAGACTAAGTGTCAAATCAGTTTCACTGTATTTGACATTGTATTATGTTTTCTGTATTATGTTTCTAAATTAATCTTGAGACAAAAGTATAATTATACAATCTATGGGGAAATGAATGTGCATATTTATAGGGGACTGATCCCGGGTGCAATTTGATTAAGACTAATGTGAACCTGAAGAAACCTCATTAGATACCTCCACAGTGAGTACAGAGCAATAAACACTTAAAATTAATAGGAAAATCCCGCTCAAGCTAGTGAATGTTAAATATATTCCATTATCCATGTCTGCCTACTTTATTGGGCTCCTGAGGTTCTAAACTTCTTCCCTCCGATTATCCTGACAATTCAGTCCTGGTGCTATTGATGCACAGTTCCAATAAGACATATCATCAAATTCTGCACACTTATCATCATTAATTCTGCCCCATATATTTCTGACCCATACATGCTGTGTGCCTTCCTGCTAAAGGGTAATTTTCCATGCGCACTTTATATAGGGAGCAATTGAGTTCAAAACAAAATTCCGAACAAAGGAAAGGTTCAGGATGGATTTGTGCCCATGCCGGATAGGTGAAAGTATGATGCACCCAATGTCAGTTAGCATAAACACTTTGCTTGTTCAAGCTACATGTCTTACTCCAGTTATGCATTATGGTGCTCCTATTAAATTGTCAGACTGTTTGTCTGGCATCCAATAATTAATAAACAGAAATTTCCTCTAACCAGATATTGGGTCATTGGTTTTGGCCAAAGATTACGTGTCTCATTGATGAATCTTAACATGGTAAATTAGCTTGACTATTTAATTTAGCTATAGGTGACCTAAGTTCCACCTAGCAGTATATTAATATGTAGGAAGAGAAGAATGGGATTGCATTACAAATCTGCTCCCTGGCAACATGTCTATCCATATACTTATAAAACTCTGATCTTGGATGTGGATGCATTTGTGTATTTGTGTGTGTATCTGTGTGTTTTTCTTGTGATTCACTCCTCGAAAACACGACACGCTAACGGTGACATTTTTATATATTTTCGATAGAGATTTACCTCCTGGTCTCGAAAATCGCCTCATCTGAAAATTTGATCGCCTCACCCACTCTCCTTTCCCCCCTCCTCTCCCCTCGTCCCCCCTCCACAACCCCCTCTCCAGCGCCTCTCCCCCCTCCCTCCACCCCGCTCTCTCCCACCTCCCTCCCCCTCTCCCTCTTTCTCTCTCTGCCCACTCTCTCTCTGCCCACTCTCTCTATCCCCCCGCCTTCCTGCCACTGACGCATAGTCCCCAGACACGCCTGCGAAGTGGGGGCTATGCATCAGTGGATAGGGCGGGGATGGGGTAAAAGGAGCCAATGAATAATATGAATGGAATTTCAAGTGGGGTGGTTTGTGTGTGGGGGGATGGTTGGCGTGTGTGTGAAGACCCAGGCTGCCCCCCCCACCCCCCCTCCTCCGCAACCTCGCGTTAAGAGGACGGGACCCAATGGTTCCCTCTTGGTCTAATAATGTAGAAAATGCCTTCCTTTTCCATGAAATATGTTACTTGTTGGCCTCGGGTCGGGGTAAGCCATTGTCTCAAGACTTCAGGCATTCGGGGAAAGACAGTCAAATGCATTGGTGAAGGATAGTTGCAGGCAGATACATTCATGCTTAGTACTGATTCTGTGAGTGCTGAATTGCATTGCAAACTTCCCCAAATGCACAAATTATTTTGTCCACTTACCATTTGATCTGGGTTTGATTGCGGCCTCATCACTTGCTGCCTATTTTTATTCAATCCTGTGTCCTGATTCGACTTACCCCTTGCTATCCTAATTCAACTGCAATTCTGACTTCCCCCTACTCTTCCAAGCACCATGCTCTTTCAACTTCCTTCCCCCACTCCCACCAAGATCCAGATGTTAACATCTGTTGGCTCTGCAGGGGTGGTAACAGTAGTAGCAGCAATCCTTAGTTGTCCTTCATATTGATGTCTGGTAAGAATTGGAAGCAGGATAAAATGTCTATCAAAACATTAACCTTGTACAGTGCAATACAGGAATAGGCCCTTTGATCCACCATGTCTACGCCGACCACAAAGCCAAATTAACTAATCCCATTTGCCTCAACACAATCGATATCCCTCACTTCCCTACCTGTTCATGTGCTGTCTAAATGCCTTTTAAATGTTGCTACCGTATCTACTTCCACCATCTACCCCAGCAGCCTGTTCCAGGCACCTAACACTCTCTGTGTAAAAAAAAGCCTCGTCAATTTCCCTTATGCTTTCCCTGTTCTCTCTCCTTAAATTACTGCCCTGTAGTATTTGACATTTTCAACCTGGGGAAAAGTGCTCTGATTATCCACCATAATTTTACATATTTCTCTACATCATTGGTGTTTTATGGCAAACAGCACCCAACTAACAGTAGTGTATCAAATGCCACTCCACATGGACCCATAGATCTTAAACGTATACACATTAAAATATACATGACATTTCTCCAGGCTCACTGTCCTAGATTATTGGACCGTAACGTCTCACTCCCCATGGTCAGCCTGTAACAGTCTGTCCTGGTATATCCACATCTAATAACTCTGGATGGCTTGGTGCTTTCCAAGCCCACCTGCTAACCACCCAAGCTAACCACCTCCCCCCACACACACAAACCACCCCACTTGAAATTATATTAACATTATTAATTGGCTCCTTTTACCCCATCCCCACACTATCCACTGACGCATGCAGGTACAGCAGGCAGTGACGAAAGCGAATGGCATGTTGGCCTTTATAACAAGAGGAATCGAATATAGGAGCAAAGAGGTCCTTCTGCAGTTGTACAGAGCCCTAGTAAGACCACACCTGGAGTATTGTGTGCAGTTTTGGTCCCCTAATTTGAGGAAGGACATTCTTGTTATTGAGGAAGTGCAGCGTAGGTTAATTCCCGGGATGGCAGGACTGTCATATGCTGAGAGAATGGAGCAGCTGGGCTTGTACACTCTGGAGTTTAGAAGGATGAGAGTTATTTCATTGAAACATAAGATTGTTAAGGGCTTGAACATGCTGGAAGCAGGAAACATGTTCCCGATGTTGGGGGAGTCCAGAACCAGGAACCACAGTTTAAGAATAAGGAGTAAGCCATTTAGAAAGGAGACGAGGAAACACTTTTTCTCACAGAGAGTGGTGAGTCTGTGGAATTCTCTGCCTCAGGAGGCAGTTGAGGCAGGTTCTCGGGATGCCTTCAAGATAGAGCTTGATAGGGCTCTTAAAAATAGCAGTATGGGGATATGGGGAGAAGGCAGGAACGGGGTACTGATTGGGGATGATCAGCCATGATCACATTGAATCACGGTGTTGGCTCGAAGGGCCAAATGGCCTACTCCTGCATCTATTGTCTATTGTCTATTGCCTATTGTCTGACCAGACCAGTGAACCCCATAGCTTGGGAGCCTTTGGGATTTCATCACTGCGCAATGCCGCAATCCTCTAAAATTTGAGTAACTTGATCCATTTAATGCCAATGATGCAAATACATGTCTCTAAACTGTAACTATAAGAGGCAACTGGATGTATCTCTGTCTCCATTGTAGACCTACTTTCAATCTCCCCTACACCCTGGGGAGTCTCTATTTTGTGGATCCTTAATAACAGTTTACTCTGTGTTTATGAAAAATGCATTGGATATTCTCTAAGTACATCTTGGCCTAGAGCCGATCAGCTTTTAGCAGTGTTACTATGCATGCCGATTATGTTAACCTGCTGATAAGTAGGCTATTATTGTATTGTTAGTAACTCCCTCTGGAGGTCTACAATAAATTATATTTAACCTAAACCAACTCTATCTCCTCTGCCTTCAATTTAAGCACAAAGATGGTTCATTGGCAAGGCTGTTCTACATTGTTGGCACATTGTGTGCAGGGCAAGCAGGGAATGCAGTCTTTAACAGCAATTGCCTTTTTGAGGTCCTACGTGCCCACACAGAGTGCTTCTCTCTGGTAACACTTGAATGATTGGGCCACCATTAATGGGCATTGCTTCCATAACTGCCATTGCAAGGCCTTCTGCCCATTCCATTTGCATGACTTGTTAAATTCCTATCTCTGACATTTGTGTGACCTACTGTTTCCATGGTCAAGGCACATGTAATATCTATGTGCCTCTGCCACAAAGAAGATGATTCTCTTCTCTGTTGGTGTGCTCCCTTCCTGTACCTCAGGATTGTGCACCAAGGTCATGGATGTTATTATTATACTTATAGCATGGTTCAGGTATCTCGGATCATCAGATACAACATGCCAAACACTTCCACAGGTGCTTGGTAGAAAGCATATTGTCTAATTACAGCCTGGTTCGGTAACTCAGGCTTCCAAAAACTTGCAGGAAGGGATTGACATTATCTGCACCATCATTGATATTGACCCTACTATCATATGAGGCGGTAGATGCTCGCGGTCCGGAGCCTCGCGGTCAGGAGCCTCTGACTCTGAGAGGCACTGACCCGGGCCTGAAGGGTCAGTGCCTCTCAGGCCAGAGCCTCATGGGTTGGAGTTGGAGCCCCGTGAGTCGACAAAGTCCATGGCCAACGGACACTGGGTCTGCAGAGCCTGCAGACCCAGTGGCCCCACGGAGACATCTTGCGGGGATGTATATCATGGATGTATATGCCCTCAAGATAATCAAACTCATTATATTTTGCACAATACATCTGACTAAAACTGTACTGTGGATATTTAGTATGAAAATATTGATGGATAGACAATAACACAAAATAAAGATGATTTATATGACATGACTGTGCAAAATAATAATGAATTTGATTAACTTGAGAGTGGATAATTCTGGATTGTGATCGATTGGAATGTGGCCACTGCCATGATTTAAGCCCCTATCGACAGGCAAGTCACGGCCGATTCGTATCGGGGCGTAAATAACATTTTTGCATCAGCAGATTAAAATGAATCCACACTAAAAAGTAAGAAAATATGTTAAATAAACGACATACCTTTTGTTTTGTCCTGCACTTGCGATCCATGATGTTGAAGGCGTTGAAGGCGTTTTTAGTCGCGTTTAACTTCAATCCAGCGATGCAACTTTTTTTATAAAGGGGAGCGGGATCGCAAAATGAATTTTCTTCATCAGCTAGCAGTCCGAGCAAATTCATCTCCGACAACCAATATAAACCAGCATTTTAATTCCCCCCCCCCCCCCACCCATCGAGGTAATTTGAAGATTGGACCTGTTTCAGTGAAGGTGGGATGGGGAGATTGGATAGATTTTGATTGTTAGAAGGATGAGAGGAGAAGTGATAAAAAGTTACAAAAGTCTTGCAGAGCTCAATAGGCTGGAGGCAGTGATGTTTTCACTGCCTGGAGGGTCTAGAATTGCGGGTATTTTTTTCAGAAAAACAGTAGCCTATTAGGGACTGAAATGTGGAGAAATTTCTCCATGCAGAGGATGAGTTTTGGAATTCTTTACACCTGAAACATGTGGAGGTTCAGTCATTGAGTTCATTCAAACAAAAAGATAGATTTCTGTATTTTAGGTGAACATGGGATACGGGGACAGTGCAGGGAAATGGCATTGCCACAGGTTCAAAGGTTCAAAGGTTCAAAGGTTCTTTATTAGTCACATACACCAATGTGTATGTGACTAATAAAGCACATTAAAAAAAGAATAAAACATAACAGTAATAAATACATTTAAACATAAAAAACATCCCCCCACAATGGTGGGCAATCCCCCCCCACATCCCCCCACATAGAACAGGGGAAGGCAAATTTGTTTTTGCATAGGGGGCCAGGACCCTTGTCTGTGAGCGAATGGCGGGCCACATCTATCGCCATAGTTAATAAATAGAGGTAATAATAATACATACTAACTAAACTTTAACATATATATTTATAGATTTAAGCAATATTATGTCTACTGAACATAGCAGTTAGTTTGAGACACTGGTATTGAAACTATCCTCACCCCAACTGACCTAAACTTCATGCTGACCCTTTGTTACCCTCTCCCCATTCAAACCCCTGTCCCACGGTACGCTAATTCCAAGAGTTCTCCCAAGTTTGCTCTGATTCGAACTCGGAGATTTACGGTAATGGCCACTTGTCGGTACTCGGGGCTCTCGTGGACATTTTTCATCATGTTGAAAAATCTTCACGAGTCTTTCCGTGCTTACCTGCCGTTAGCGAGTCTTCCCGAGTACCTGCAATCAGCGCTAAGAGACAGCCCCGAGCTCCGACGTACACGCTACGTTCATTCTCCGTGCTTACCACGAGTTTGATTTTTTTAAACTCGGGAGAGCTCTTGGAATGAACTCGTACTGTGGGACAGGGCTTTCACTCTTTCTCCCCCTCCCCTCCCCCTCCTCTCATTCCTCCCCTTCCCACTCCTCCCCCCCTCTCCACATCTCCTCCCCATCTCTCCACCTCTCCTCCCCTTCTACCCTCTCCTCCCCCTCTCCCCACTCTCTTCCCCGTCTCCTCCCATCCCAATCCTCTCCTCTCCCCACCTCCCCCTCCCTTTCTCTCCTCCCCCCTACACCTCTCACCCCACTCTCCATCTCCCCCCTCTCTCCACATTTCCTCCCCCTCTCTCCACCTCTCCCCTCTCTCCTCCACCTCTGCTCCCCCTCTCTCTTCCCCTCTCCTCCCCTTCTACCTCATACCCCCTCTCATCCATCTCTCCTTCCCCTCCCCTCTCTCCTCCCCCTCTCTCTTCTCCCCAACTCTCTCCATCCCTTTCCCCATTCCCTCTCCACCTCTCCTTCTCCATCCCTCTCTCCCTTTCCTCCATCCCCTCCATCCCCTCCATCCCCTCCATCCCCATTTCCCTCTCACTCCTCTCCAAGGTCTAGTCCCGTCTATTTACTACTGGATTCCTGTCCGCTGCATCCACATGAACCAACAGCCAACAGTGCCGCCATCTTTGAGGAGGGCCGCCCTCTTTGAGGAGGGCGGCCCTGGCCCTGACCTTCCCCCAGGTGAAGTGCGGAGACAGATCATTCCAAGGCGCGCTGAGCACTAGGCACTGCAGCCGCTGCAACCAAAGATACTAGAGGAGCTAATATCTTTGGCTGCAACTGCAACTGCACTTTTACATCAGTGGAACCGCATCCACCAATCCAACTAACCTTTTGACCAGTTTGTGGGATTATATCAGTTCTGATTTTTTGTATCAGCAAACAGGATTGCTGGGAGCATTAAAGCAAGTCTTTATGTCGCTGGCCAACAGTATTAAACAGTCTAAAAAAGAAGTGTAGATCATGGGGAAAAAAATAGGCCTGCGGGCCGGTTGATTTTGGGTTACGGGCCGGATCCAACCCGTGGGCTGTAGGTTGCCGACCACTGTCATAGAAGAATAGCCATGATCTTGATGAATCGTAAAATGGGCTTGAAGGTGCCTGTTGCTGATATGCACATTGCAATCTCGGATTCTCAGCACTCCCTGCAATAAATTGTACAAGTTGTTGTACTGGTGGTACAACAGATGGCAGCAACGTGCTGTGAATTTCACTCTTATTTGGCAATTACTCTGCAGTTTCAACTGCCTTTGGCAGCTGAGAATGTGCAGTAACTCCTATGAGACTAACAACCTGGATCAACCTGGATCAACCAGCAATGGATGACAGAAGCAAGCATTATCCATAATAATAGTAATGGTCTAGTGCAGTCAAAGATAGCATCATATGTACAAGCCCATAAAGTCTTACCTCTGAAAATTTCGAAACATCACATTCAATTAGCTAGGCACAAAATACTGGAGTAACTCGGCGGGTCAGGCAGCATATCTGGTGAAAAGGAATAGGTGGCATTTTGGGTTTGAACCATTCTTCAGACAGTATTCTGATCCGGTAACCTCACCTATTTTTTTCTCCATAGATGCTGCTTGACCCACTGAGTTACTGCAGCATTTTGTGTCTATTTTCGGTATAAACTTGCAACTGCAGTTCCTTCCGACACATTCAATTAGCTATCGTGTTTGGCTGTAAAATTACTCATAAAGATTTCCCAAGCCAATGAATAATAATTTCTGCTTTGTTAGCCAAAAGAGATGCATTGTCCTCAAGCCTTAATAACGTCTGTAGCAACAGAGCCATAACTCGTTGTGTGTTCCGTGCTATGTAAGTCTAAGCAACTTAGGATAAAATATCAAGCATCATTAGCCATAGTCATACAGCATGGAACCTTCGGTCTAACTCGTCCATGCCAACCAAGATGCCCCATCTAAGCTAGTTCCATTTGCCTGCCTATAGCCCCTGGGCCTTCAAACCTTTCCTATCTGTCTACCTGTCCATTTGTTCTTTATATTCTTAGTACCTGCCTCAACTACCTCATATGGCAACTCATTCCATTTACCACCTTCTCAGAGGGAAAGGTTGCCCCTCAGGTTCCTGCTAAATATTTTTCTTCACACCTTATATTTATATTTCTACAACATGTGGAAGGAGGCCAGTCAGTCTATCTATGCTGGATTTCAGCGTAATCCCATATATCCCACTCCCCCTGTTATGTCCCTATAACCTATTCTCTCTCATATGCCCATCAACTACCCCACTCAATTCTCCAACCACCCACCTGGTATCATTTCCAATAGCCAATTATCCTACCAACCAGTGGGTCAGTGGAACAAAGGAGGAAACCAAAGCACCTGAAGGAAACTCAGGCAGTTACGGGGATAATATGCAAACCCCACCCACGCACACCGAACTGGAGCTGAAACTGGTGGAGCTTTGAGACAGTTGCACTACCTGCTGTATCTCATGGAAGGTCGTTTTCAGTAATCCTGCAGGAACAAAGTGGTCGCTGGAATTACCATCAATGTGGTTGCTAATGCAGTCTCCCAGGAATGAAAGGATTTATTATTAAGTTTGTGAGCACTTTTAACAGATCATTACTCTGCGGATCATGATGCAATTATGCCAAGAGCAATACTGCCATAGGAGATGGTCAACTTACTGTATGTAACACTGCAATTAAAATAAGTAACACGGTTGCTTCCTCTTTGACAATATGAACTAGAGATATCAAAGCAATGCAAGGTTTTGTAAAATGTTCTAAAATGCCCTCCAAGCTCCTAATTCAGTTTGCTTCACAGGCTAATTACCTTTTGCTGATTCAGTGCTGGGAGGTGTTTTATATTTCAGGACAATATTGTACCATAACAGCTCTTTAATGTGTGAGCTTACTCATGAATTAAGTCAGAATCTGAAACATTTTTGCTGTGGTGACATTTTAAATTAACCGTACAAAGTCCAATGGCAGCAAATAATGACAGATTTGAGCCAAATGTACGGGAGGAAGCCGTACATTCCACCCCCCCATCCGTAAGTCGTCTTAATCGATGAGATAATGGTGGAGAGAGTCAAAAGTTTCAAATTCCTGGCCACACATTTCTTTGAAGATCACATTGATGCAATCATAAAGAAAGCCTATCAATGCCTTTACGTTCTAAGAAGATTGACGATATTGGGTATGTCAACAAATACTCTCGGCCTTCTACAGGTGTACATAGAGAGCACATTGACTGGTTGCATCATGGCCTGCTTCGGGCAGCTCGAAATAAAGAAGATTGAAAAAAGTGGTGAACGCTACCCGGTCCATCACTGAATTCCCCACCATTAAAGGGATAGAATCGCTGCCTCAAAAAGGTAGCCAGCATCATCAGAGACCCACATCACCCTCATTGCTCTCTCATTTCACCCCTGCCATTGGCAAGAAGGTATCAGAGCTTGAAAACTGTAACATCCGGGTACAGGATCAACTTCTTCCCTACAACCATCAGGCTAAACACAACAATCTCCAAATTGTTTCTGAACAATATAGTCTTGAGGACATTATTTTTCACTTTGCGCTGCTATTGTCTATTTATTTGTCAGTTTGATTTTTCATACTGAACTTTTTTGTTGTTATTTTGGGTTTTACATTGTAATAAGTTCACATATCTGATGTGCTGCTGCAAGTAAAAATGTCATTGTTGTATTTGGAGACACATGACAATAAAACACTTGACTCGTGAATGTTGGGGTATTATGTTGCAGTTGCACAAAACATTGGTTAAACTGTAGTTGCACCATGGTAAAGGAATTAACTAATTAAGCACGAGAGGGTGCAGAAAAGATTCACAAGGATGTTGCCTGGAATGGAGGCTCAAGTTATAAAAGAGATTGGATAGGCTGGAAGGTAGACAAAAATGCTGGAGGAACTCAACAGGTGAAGCAGCATCTATGGAGAGAAGGAATATGTGACGTTTCAGGTCGAGAACCTTCTTCAGACTGATGGATAGGCTGGAACTGTTTTCCCTGGAGCGAAGGAGGCTGAGGGGCAAATTTATAGAGGTTTATATAATTAGAACATAGAAACATAGAAAAATAGGTGCAGGAGTAGGCCATTCGGCCCTTCGAGCCTGCACCGCCATTCAATATGATCATGGCTGATCATCCAACTCAGTATCCCGTACCTGCCTTCTCTCCATACCCCCTGATCCCTTTAGCCACAAGTGCCACATCTAACGCCCTCTTAAATATAGCCAATGAACTGGCCTCAACTACCTTCTGTGGCAGAGAATTCCAGAGACTCACCACTCTCTGTGTAAAGAATGTTTTCCTCATCTCGGTCCTAAAGGAATTCCCCCTTATCCTTAGACTATGACCCCTTGTTCTGGACTCCCCCAACATCGGGAACAATCTTCCAGCATCTAGCTTGTCCAACCCCTTAAGAATTTTGTAAGTTTCTATAAGATTCCCCCTCAATCTTCTAAATTCCAGCGAGTACAAGCCGAGTCTATCCAATCTTTCCTCATATGAAAGTCCTGACATCCCAGGAATCAGTCTGGTGAATCTTCTCTGTACCCCCTCTATGGCAAGGATGTCTTTCCTCAGATTTGGAGACCAAAACTGTACGCAATACTCCAGGTGTGGCCTCACCAAAACCCTGTACAACTGCAGTAGAACCTCCCTGCTCCTATACTCAAATCCTTTCGCTATGAATGCTAACATACCATTTGCTTTCTTCACTGCCTGCTGCACCTGCATGCATACTTTCAATGACTGGTGTACCATGACACCCAGGTCTCGTTGCATCTCCCCTTTTCCTAATCTGCTACCATTCAGATAATAGTCTACCCTCATGTTTTTGCCGCCAAAGTGGATAACCTTACATTTATCCACATTATACTGCATCTGCCATGCATCTGCCCATTCACTCAGCCTATCCAAATCACCCTGCAGCCTCCAAGCATCCTCCTCACACCTAACTATACCCCCCAGCTTGGTGTCATCTGCAAATTTGGAGATGTTGCATTGAATTCCCTCGTCCAAATCATTAATATATATTGTAAATAGCTGGGGTCCCAGCACTGAGCCTTGCGGCACCCCACTAGTCACTGCCTGCCATTCTGAAAAGGACCCGTTTACTCCTACCCTTTGCCTCCTGTCTGCTAGCCAGTTCTCTAGCCACATCAATACTGAACCCCCAATACCGTGTGCTTTAAGTTTGTATGCTAATCTCTTATGCGGGACCTTGTCGAAAGCCTTCTGAAAGTCTAGATATAACACATCCACTGGTTCTTCCTTATCCACTCTACTAGTTACATCCTCGAAAAATTCTATCAGATTTGTCAGACATGATTTACCTTTCGTAAATCCATGCTGACTTTGTCCAATGATTTCATCACTTTCCAAATGCGCTGCTATCCCATCTTTAATAACTGACTCTAGCAGTTTCCCCACTACCGATGTTAGACTAACTGGTCTGTAATTCCCCGCTTTCTCTCTCCCTCCTTTTTTAAAAAGTGGGATTACAAGTGGACTACCCTCCAATCCTCAGGAACTACTCCAGAATCTAAGGAATTTTGAAAAATTATCACTAATGCATCCACTATTTCTGTGGCTACCTCCTTGAGTACTCTTGGATGCAGACTATCTGGCCCTGGGGATTTATCGTCCTTCAATCCGTTCAATTTACCCAACACCACCTCCCGGCTAACCTGCATTTCACTCAGTTCCTCCATCTTATTTGACCCCCGTTCCACTGCTATTTCCGGCAGATTATTTATGTCTTCCTTAGTGAAGACAGAACCAAAGTAGTTATTCAATTGGTCTGCCATGTCCTTGTTCCCCATGATCAATTCACCTGTTTCTGACTGCAAGGGACCTACATTTGTTTTAACTAGTCTCTTTCTCTTCACATATCTATAAAAACTTTTGCAGTCAGTTTTTATGTTCCCTGCCAGTTTCCTTTCATAATCTATTTTCCCTTTCCTAATTAAGCCCTTTGTCCTCCTCTGCTGGATTCTGAATTTCTCCCAGTCCTCCGGTAGGCTGCTTTTTCTGGCAAATTTGTATGCCTCATCTTTTGTTTTTATACTATCCCTGTTTTCCCTTGTTATCCATGGATGCACCACCTTCCCCGATTTTTTATTTTGCCAAACTGGTATGAACAATTTTTGTACTTCATCCATGCAGTCTTTAAATACCTTCCATTGGCACATCCACTGTCAACCCTTTAAGAATCACCTGCCAGTCTATCTTGGCCAATTCACATCTCATACCTTCAAAGTTACCTTTGTTCAAGTTCAGAACCCTTGTTTCTGACTTAATTTTGTCACTCTCCATCCTAATGAAGAACTCAACCATATTATGGTCACTCTTGCCCAAGGGGCCACGCACAACAAGACTGCTAACTAACCCTTCCTCATTACTCAATACCCAGTCTAGAATAGCCTGCTCTCTCGTTGGTTCCTCCACATGTTGGTTGAGAAAACTATCCCGCATACATTCCAAGAAATCCTCTTCCTCAGCACCCCTGCCAATTTGATTCACCCAATCTACATGCAGATTGAAGTCACCCATTATAACCGTGTTACCCTTGTTGCACACATTTCTAATTTCCTGTTTGATGCCATCCCCAACTCCAATACTACTGTTAGGTGGCCTGTACACAGCTCCCACTAGCGTTTTCTGCCCCTTAGAGTTTCGCAGCTCTACCCATATCGATTCCACATCCTCCACGCTAATGTCCTTCCTTTCTATTGCATTAATTTCCTCTCTCACCAGCAATGCTACCCCACCTCCTTTTCCTTTTCGTCTATCCCTCCTGAATATCGAATATCCCTGGATGTTCAGCTCCCAGCCTTGGTCACCCTGGAGCCATGTCTCCGTGATCCCAACTATAGCATAGTCATTAATCGCTATCAGCACCTTCAACTCATCCACCTTATTACGAATGCTCCTCGCATTGAGACACAAAGCCTTCAGGCTTGTTTTTACAACACTCTTACTCCTTATACAATTATGTTGACAAGTGGCCCCTTTCACATCGATCCCTATTACACTTGGCCATACTCTCCTATCCCTTTGTGAGCTTTCTTTCCCGTTAATTCTGGGGTCATTAACCATCCCTTTACTCTCTTTCCCTTTAACTCCGTCCTCGACTATCCCATTTGACACCCCATCCCCCTTATTCAGTTTAAAACCATCCGTGTAGCAGTGGCAAACCTGCCGGCCAGAATGCTGGTCCCCCACCTGTTAAGATGCAATCCGTCCCTTTTGTACAGTTCCCCCTTACTCCAAAACAGATCCCAGTGATCTAAGAATCTAAATCCCTGCCCCCTGCACCAGTTCCTCAGCCACACATTCAGGTCCCGTATCTCCCTGTTCCTGCTCTCGCCAGCACGAGGAACTGGAAGCAAACCGGAGATAACAACCCTGGAAGTCCTGTTTTTCAGCATTTTTCTGAGCTCTCTGAAGTCCCGCTGCAAAATATTCATCCCCTTCTTTCCAACATCATTTGTGCCAACATGCATGACCACTTCTGGCTGTTCACCTTCGCCCTTGAGGATTGTCTGCACTCTGTCCGTGACATCCTGGATCCTGGCACCAGGAAGGCAGCACACCATCCTCGAATCCCGTCTGTTGCCGCAAAAACCCCTGTCATAGAAACATAGAAACATAGAAATTAGGTGCAGGAGTAGGCCATTCGGCCCTTCGAGCCTGCACCACCATTCAATATGATCATGGCTGATCATCCAACTCAGTATCCCGTACCTGCCTTCTCTCCATACCCTCTGATCCCCTTAGCCACAAGGGCCACATCTAACTCCCTCTTAAATATAGCCAATGAACTGGCCTCAACTACCCTCTGTGGCAGAGAGTTCCAGAGACCCACCACTCTCTGTGTGAAAAAATTCCTTCTCATCTCGGTCCTAAAGGATTTCCCCCTTATCCTTAAGCTGTGACCCCTCTCACAATGATCCGTACCTCTCACAATGGAGTCTCCAACTACAATGGCGTTGCCCGACTTTGGCCTCTTTGGTTTTGGCTCAACAGCCCTTTTTGTTTTGCAAGCCAGTCCGCTGCTCAGTGAGATACCGTCTTCTGTGCCGGCAGCTTCCACGTGGGTGAACCTGTGCACAAGAGGTACAACACCCGGGGACCTTTGCATTCCATGTTTTCCTCCCTTTCTCACCGTCACCCACCTTCTCTCTTCTAGTGCCTTGGGTGTAACAATCTTACTATAGGACTTGTCGAGGAACGACTCAGTTTCTCGGATGAACCTGAGGTCATCCACTTGTTTCTCCAGTTCCCCAACACGGTCCTTCAGGAGCTGTACCTGGATGCACTTCTCATATTTGTAGCAGCCAGAGGCACCAGCAGTGTCCTTGACCTCCCACATACTGCAAGTATCACACTGCATCAGCTTGCTTGACATCTTCTTTTGCCTCGGTCTCTCCCTATCCAGTGTTTTGCGTAGCCTCCTCTCCGAAGACTCTCGAGCCAAAGACTCACACTTTACTCACAGGGCACTTCCCTCACTGCCGCTCCCCAAGAGCTGCCTTGCTAATATTGACTGTTAAATTGCCTAATTTACAAACCAAGTTCCTCAGTTTTCAACTGTTTTCCCCCTCTGACTCACTGAGAACTCTCCTCCCACTTGGGCTAGAGCCAATCAGTGCTTTCTCCTGCTTCTTTTTGTTGCTGTTGCTTCAAAATCCACGGGAACACTGAGTGGATTTTGAATTATGAGAGGAATGAATAGGGAAGATAATCACAGTCTATTTCCCAGGATACGAGAGCTTGAAACTAATAAACATGTTGAAGGTGAGAGGACAAAGATCTAAAGGGGATGTGAGCTACATGGAATGAACTGCAAGACAAGGTGGTAGAAGCAGGTGCAATTATGTTTAAAACAAACTTATTTCAGAAGATTTGGAGGGATGTGAGCCAAATATAGGCAAATGGGATTAGCATAGAGGGATGTTAGTTAGCATGGTCATTTCAAGTTGAAAAGCCTATTTTTGTGCTGTATAACACTTTGGATCTATACATTATGGTAGTTTGAGGAGCATTTGTAAGGCATTTTCAGGTTAGATAACTGATCTGATAGTCTTGAGGAGAAGGAGATTATCTCATATAATATCACCATCAGATTTGTGCTGAGGATCAAGTGTTGGTCTCTCCTCTGGCCCACCTCTGCGTTGACCATTTCCCATTCTGAAGAGGAGACTTTGAGAAGAGAAGTTAAGGGGCAGCATAATCTCAGGAGAAAGCAATGTGGAATTTCAGATGGCCTGCTGTAAGGGTTGGGACAGGCAGGAAGTAATCATTCTGAGGGGAAATATTGACAGAACTTTCAGCTTCAGTAAATGTATAGAGTAGTCTAAAGAAGGGTCTCGACCCGAAATGTCACCCATTCCTTCTCTCCAGAGATGCTGCCTGTCCCGCTGAGTTATTCCAACATTTTGTGTCTATCTCGGTTTAAGCTAGCATCTGCAGTTCCTACCTACACAATATATAGAGTAGATGTCCTGATCAGGAGTCCCATTCAGGCACCCTCTACCTTGGCCCTCCCTCACTCCACCCTAACCCCCCCCACCCTCCCCCCCCCCCAACTGTCCCATGACCAACTGAGTCAGATCCAATTACCTATTTACTGACATTACCACATAATGTTGCTCCAGTTCAGATCTTACATTAATAGGAACACCAGTATCATTGCTAAGCAGTGTTGTCATCTCAACTTGCTTGCATTCCTGGAACTTTCATCACATGACCTCATTATGCCCTTTCAGCAATTCGTAGGTGGAAAGACTCCTCATTATCAAAATTGGACAATTCCCAACTACTAACATTTTTCACCCACCTCTCCTTCCTCACTCATCTATTAATCAACCCCTCTTCAATTGAATCCACCTATGGCTTGTTAGTTCTTGCCCCACTGATTCCTATCACCTCTGTTTATCAGCTTTTCCCCTCTATTTCTACTGTTTAAAGAAGGATCCCGACCTGAAATTTCCCTCCACAGCGTACAGTTCTGGTCTCCAAATCTGAGGAAGGACATTATTGCCATAGAGGGAGTGCAGCGAAGGTTCACCAGACTGATTCCTGGGATGTCAGGACTGTCTTATGAACAAAGACTGCATAGACTCGGTTTATACTCTCTAGAATTTAGGAGATTGAGAGGGGATCTTATAGAAACTTACAAGATTCTTAAGGGGTTGGACAGGCTAGATGCAGGAAGATTGTTCCCGATGTTGGGGACGTCCAGGACAAGGGGTCACAGCTTAAGGATAAGGGGGAAATCCTTTAGGACCGAGATGAGAAGGAATTTTTTCACACAGAGAGTGGTGGGTCTCTGGAATTCTCTGCCACAGAGGGTAGTTGAGGCCAGTTCATTGGATATATTTAAGAGGGAGTTAGATGTGGCCCTTGTGGCTAAGGGGATCAGAGGGTATGGAGAGAAGGCAGGTACGGGATACTGAGTTGGATGATCAGCCATGATCATATTGAATGGCGGTGCAGGCTCGAAGGGCCGAATGGCCTATTCCTGCACCTAATTTCTATGTTTCTATGTTTCTATGTTGCCTGACCAACTGAGTTCCTCCTGCAGTTTGTTGTTTTGCTCAAAATTCTGGCATCTGCAGTCTTTAGCGTGAGCATTTTCCTTATTATCAATATAACTACAATTTTTCAAAGAAATTCACAAAGTGCTTGATATTTTCGCTGATACTTCCCCAGTGCTGCTGTATAGCTTTGAAGACAATTTCCTGGGAATTCCAGGTTGGGTTGGCTTTAGTTGCAGTTGTTTGAGGCTGTCTGCATAAGGTACAGTGTGTACATTCAGCATGTTTTTGACCAGTGACAAGGTTCAGTACACAGCAAACAAACTGTTACATCAGAGGCAAAGGAATCCATGCAAGAAGTGGCTAGTTTATTCTAAATTTCCCTTAGACATGCAACATAATAAATTGTGAATGATGCCACACCCACATAGTATGTTTATTTTTGGGGGCAAAAAAGAATATAAACAGATTTGAAAATCAAAATAAACTACACAGAGATGGTGTCTGATGTATTGAGTTACTTTGGGTTTTTGTGTCTATCTTTGGTTTAAACTAGCATCTGCAGTTCCTTCCTACAGATTCTGGTAATCTGAACTAAAAACAGAACACGCTCAAAACACTCAGCTGGTCAGGTAGTGCCTGCGGAAAGAGAACCAGTTGAAGTTTCAGGTCTGGGAACCTCCATCAAAATCTGTTTAACTGAGTCACTGGTTTTCACACCCCCCAGTGATTTCGTCAACACTACTGATGTTTCTTGTGTTGACCTTTCCAAAGGGATCGGTGCAGCATCAACCATCCCTGAGCTCAATTACACCATCACATCTTGATTTCCATTAGAAATATGATATATTGTTTTCCATCTCACGTTCCTCTCTGCTATTTACCTAGGCATCATGCACTAGCAATAAGTCGTCTATGCAAACGTTTCTGATTCTCTCATCAACCCAAACAAGAACATTATTGGATACTTATCTCTTCATTATTTCTCCCATGTTCTCATTCCTAACATTCCAGGACGTTTCCATGCATAAGCTCGATTCTGTTGACTGAACCTTTTCTTTCCTTGCAGCTTGTGCTTTCTCATTTTCATTTTCAATTCCTTCAGTTTCTAAATTGTCATCCACAACCAAGTCTGCAGTGCACCAACGTAACCTTTTGTGGAGCATGGAGTTAATTTGTAGCTTTGAAGTAAGTGCTTTATCACAATCTTTGGCCATCCTTCCATGACTGTTTCTTCAATACTTCATCTACCATGGGGCAGATCTTTCCTCTTCTGAAGCTGGGTTGTAATTGTTCTTCATAACTTGTTCAAACTGAGACAATCTAACTTTAATCTACAGAGTGTCATGACTACATGATTTCTTCCTGCAAACAGTGCGTGGTGTAGATATACCTTAATTCTTCCTTTCTTGTTTAGTAAAGGTGTCAAGGATTATGGGGAGAAGGCGGGAGAAGGCAGGAGAATGCGGTTGAGCAGGAAAGATTGGTCAGCCATGATTGAATGGTGGATAAGATTGGCTGAATCATGTAATTCTGTTCCTGTGACATGAATCTGTTCCTTTGGCAGTGCATGCTCCCCCAAGTCCCCAACCCCCATTTTTTACTTTAAACACTTAAAATGGCTCTTGATTGGTACTGAAAGGATGAGCATAACTTTGCATAATTGCTGCTTCTCATGACTGCTAGAATGGTCTTGTTGAATTATTTCTATTCCAGCTGGTGCTTTGGAAGATTCTGTTTGGCAATGAAGACATATTGATTAAATCTTCTTTGTCTTAGAAGTGATGTTGTGGTAAAGCTGGTAGACTTTACTTACTTCTGATGCTGTCTGATCCATGTTCTTCCATGTTGATAAGGCAACTGCTCTGCTCATGACCCCCAAAAATTATAGAGAGTTGGGCGGCCCAGTCCTCACCCACCGCCTCCATCTGTACTTCATGCTGCCTTGGGACAGCAGCCAACTTTATCAAGGATGACACAAACCCAGTCATTCTCTCTCTCTCCCCTCTCCCATCGAACAGAAGATACACAAGCTTGAAAGTGCAAATCACCAGATTCAGGGACAGAGTTTTCTCTGGTGTTGTCAGTTTCCTCAACAGTCAGGGACTCTCATATGCTGGGGGTGCATTTCTCGATCTTCCAATCAATCTTATTGAGGCTCTGTGCACTTTTTAAAATCTGCCGTTTCCCTAAAGCACCATCCTGCACTATTTTGCTTTTTGGAATACATGAGTAGTGACATACTCATGTATGAAATGATTTGCCTGAACAAGATGCAAATCAAAGTTTTTTACTGCATCTCAGTGTACGTGACAATAATAAACCAATGTTACCCTTTACCTTTCAAGAACTGCACATCTGTAAGCATCTGGCATAGTTCTTCTCTCTGGTGACTTGGAACAACAGTTGTAAGGCATTTTGAGGTAAGATAATTGATCTGATCTTGTTGAGAGTATTTTAAATTAAAAAAAATAGATTTATGTAAATAGGTGGTTGATGGTTAGCAAGGACTTAATGGGCAAAAGGGCCAGTTTCCCTGCTGTCTGGCTCAATTTCTGTCCCCATGAGAACATTATCCAGGGTGATGATGAGGTGAGCTGATCCTATTTATGCCCCCAGCATGTTGTTGTTATACATGTGTTGATCCAGCCAGTTTATTATTTCTGACCTTTACCATAACGTCTCTATAAACAGGTTAATAGGATCAGATGGGTTACATATACTTGTTCTACATGTTGCCGAGTCAAAAAGAGCGTGTGAAACGCTGGTTAATGTGCTGTAGTCAGCAGTTTCTTTGTTCAAGCTAATATGAAACACTGTCAACTGAAAATGACGCAAACTCACTTTAAACATAGGTTTAATGTGTGAAGGGTGGAAGGTAAAAAGAATATGTTGTCAGATGGGGTAGTTGAGGCAGGTACTATAAAAGCATTCAATGATTTAGAAGATTTCTTATTTTAAAGTTATTTAAAAGATACTTGGACACGGTTAAGAGGGGTAAGTGGGGTACATAGTTAGGAAAGGGATATGGGCCAAATAAGTTATGATGGATTTGGGCTGAATGGGACTGGTTTAGATGGGGGGGATCTTGGTCGGCACAGATGAGTTGGGCCAAAGGCTTGTTTCCATACTCTAGGGCTCCATAGCTACACAACGCTGACTATTTTACAGCCTATGCCAGTCGAAAGGAACTTGGAATCTTAAGTGATTTAGAAGCCCTAAATCATATCAATTAAAGCAATTCTAATGAGTCACTTGCATACTTACGATGATTTTGTCTTAAATACATCAAGTAGGCGAGAGCCTTCGTTGATTAATTCGTCATATTTCAAAGAGAAAAATGCTCACTTAAAAATGCACTGAACTTTAAGCTGCAATCACAGAACCTGTTCAAACAAAGTCGAGCATTTTAAATAGTTGGATCAGATGACAATTGTTCTTGCAATGCTGTGGGCTCACATCTGAGGGGGTGAGTGGTGCAGTGTGGTTAGTAAATTCCTCTGGTTCGTCTACCTGACAGACATTACATTAGTGCACTCATGTGGATTTCTCTTTCAGCTGGGAAATATGGATGGATAGGTGATTAATTAAATGGCACTTTTGCGGAGCCACAACTAAGGAACAATTGCAGCCAATTTTAGCATTGAAAACTCCACCAGCGCTGATGTCATATTGATGCTAATCGCTATCATTGGTATCGTTGGTTGAGTTATAAATATTAGCGAAGACCTGGTACAACTCCCATGTGACCCTGGGTGGAGCAGCGGTAGAGCTGCTGCCTCATAGCGCCATAGACCCTGGTTCGATCCCCACTACAGGTGCTGTCTGTACAGAGTTTTACGTTCTCCCTGTGACCACGTGGCGTTTCTCCGGGTGCTCCAGTTTCAGATTTGTAGGTTAATTGGCTTCTGTAAATTGTGTCTTAGTTGATCGTTGGATGGTGCAGACTTGGTGGGCTGAAGGGCCTGTTTCAACACTGTATCTCTAAACGAAACTACCTAACTTTATCTGACACGGTAAGAGAACATTGTTCTCCCCTGTAGGTCATGTCAGTGGCACAGAAAAGCAATTCCACCCACTATACCTTTTCACACATGTCCATCAACACTCCTGATACTTTATTACTTTTCCCGAGTACGGGATTATATACGTTAGGCAATTAGCCTTCCAGCACTTTTTCAGGATGTTATTAGAGCAACTGTGGAAAACGCACATGATCACAAGGAGAATCCAAATCTCTGGAGCTGTGAAGTAACAGAGCCAAACACTGCATTAACATAGGTTATCACCTCATTGAAACATACAGAATAGTGAAAGGCTTCAATAGAGTGGATGTGGAGAGGACGTTTCCACTAGTGGGAGAGACTAGGACTAAAGGTCATAGCGTAGGGGGCGCCGCCGAGTACGGCTGCCCTGCCAGCAGTTGTTAGTCTTTTCACCCTTTTAAAAAACATTTTAGTGAGTTAAAGTGTTTGTTTGTGGAGGTCTTTTAGTCTTTTATGTGGGTGGTGGGGGAGGGGAAGGGGGAAACTTTATTTGCTAGTCCCTACCTGGTCGGAGAGGCGGCTTCCCTCCGAGCTGCTTCTTTGCCACCCTCCGTGTGGCCTACCATCAGTCTGGAGCAGCGTTTCCTGTTGGGACCGGCTGAGACTGCAGCTTCGGTGGCGACAAGCGCTGGGACACCAGCACGGAGCGGGCGATGCCTTACCGGGTCGCTGTGCGGCGGGCTCCAGAGTGCTGTGGCTGCCGACTCCCAACATCGCGGAGCTGTGACTGCGGGCGTCCAGTCACGGGCAGGCGGCGCTGGATTTAAAACACCACGGAGCCTGGAACTCGAGATCGCCAGAGTCGGAGCTCCAAACCAGCACAGCCTGAGGACTGCGGGAGCCGCGGTTTCCGGGCGAGGAGGCGGTCGCTCCAGACATTTACAAGCCGCTGAGGAGTGTTGACCCGATGCCGGAGTTCCAGCTTTCCGGCAAAAGGGCCTGAAAACATCGGATTGGCTGCGGAGGCCATAATAGGCCCGACTATGGGTGAACAAGGGATGGGACTGGACTTTGCTGCCTTCCCTCACAGTGGGAACCATTGTGGGGGGATGTTTTTATGTTGTTAAATTCACTAATGTTGTGTCTTATCTTTATTAGTGTGCTGCATTGGCAAGACAAATTTCACTACACCAATTTGGTGTATGTGATAATAAATGTCCTTTGTCCTTTGTCTTTGTCCTTAGCCTCAGAATTAAAGAACTTTCTTTTAGGAAGGAGATGAGGAGAAATTTATTTAGTGAGAGGGTGGTGAATCTGTGGAATTCTTTGCCATAGAAGATTGTGGTGGCCAAGTCAGTGGATATTTTTTAAGGCTTAGATATATAGATTCTTGATTAGTACAGGTGTCAGAGGTTACGGGGAGAAGGCAGGAGAATAGGGTTAGGAGGGAGAGATAGATCAGCCATGATTGAATGGCAGAGTTGACTGGATGGGCCGAATGGCCTTATTTCAACTCCTATTCCTTATGACCTTAATATAATGAAATGTAACTATCCATCTGGGTATCTGTAAAACAACATTTCAGGTGGGGCAGCATTGCAGTCGTAACACCATCTTACACCAATGTGCTGAAAGCCTCTGGAGAAGGACGTGAACTGTATCTTTATGACTCAGAAGCTAGAGAGTAATTAAGCCAACTTGAGTTTATTGTCATATGCACAAGTACGGTGAGATGCAGGTAGAATGAAAATGTTACTTGCAGCAGCATCACAGACACATCAGCAAGCACACAAAAACATAAATTATAAGTAAATTATAAATAAATTACACAAAAGTTCTGCAAGACAATAAAAAGATAAAATATTGCAAAACGAACAAGTAGCTGAAATATTGCTGACATCGTAGAGTCAGAGGGTCAAGAGTTGTACATGTCCATGCTGTCCAAGTTGGCATACTGGCTAACCCATTTGCCTGCATTTGGTCCTTAGGTCTCTAAATCCTTTCTAGCAATATAACTGTTCAAATGCCTTTTAAAAGTCGTAATGGTATCCGCTTCTATAGCTTTCTCTGGCAGCTCATTTCAGATAAGGACTACGCTCTAACGGAAAAGTTGCCTCTGGGATCCCTCTTACATCTCCCCCCTCTCACCTTAAGCCTATGCCCTCTAATTTTAGCATCCTCTACCCTGGGGAAAAGACTGTGAGCGTTCGCATCATCCATGCCTCCCATGATCGCAAACAATTCACCCCTCAGCCTCATAAACTTCAAAAGCAAAAGTCCCAGTCTACCTAACCTCTCACTATAAGTCAAGCCCACAATCCTAGCTAATATCCTAGTGAATCTCTGTTGCACGCTTTCCAACAATAACATATTTTCTAGTCTGAAGAAGAGTCTTGACCCGAAACGTCACCCATTCCTTCACTTCAGAGATGCTGCTTGTTACTCCAGCATTTTGTGTCTATCTTTGGTTCAAACCAGCATCTGCAGTTCCTTCATAAACATATTTCCTATAGCTGGTTGACCAGAAATACACACAATATTTCAAGTGTGGCCCCATAATGATTTGTCACATTGCCCTTTCACATGAAATTTCTAAATATAAACGCATTTATTTTTATTGGTGTTTATTGCAGTTTTTACAGAAAATATAATGGGTACCCCAGAACTCTCTAGCTTCTACAATGCATAGAATATTCACAAAACGATGTTTATTGTGAAATTATTTAATGTTGTGTCTTATTTTAATTGGTGTGCTGCAATGGCAAGTCAAATTTCACTACATCAATCGGTGTATGTGATAATAAATGTCCTTGGTATCCTTTGTATCCTTTTGTATCCTTTGTAACACTTTCATGCATTGGTTTGCACATCTTGTTGGATGGAACAGCATATTTTTAGCATTGATAAGCTAGTCCTGATGAAGGTTCACTCATCTAAAAAGTTATTTTTCTCTCTCCACAGATGCAGCCTGACCTGATGAGCATTTCCGGAATATTCTTTTTATTTCACATATCCAGCATTTTATTTTTGATTATTGAAAAGGTTTTTTTACCTTGGAATGGAAGATGGTTATCATTTTGAAAGCCAATTACCTCAGTCTCAGTGTTCATCACATACTTTTCTTCCATCAAGTCAAGAATACTGTCAGAGAGTTATAGAATTATACAGCATGGAAACAGGCCCTTCGGCCCAACTTGCCCATGCTGACCAACATGCCCCATCTACACTAGTCCTTCCTGCCTAATTTTGCCCTGTATCCTCCTACACCTATCCTACCCATGTACCTGTTTAAATGTTTTTTAAATGTTGTGATGTTACCTGCCTTAACTACCTCTTCTGGCAGCTCGTTCCATATATCTACAAACCTTTGTATAATAAATTTACTCCTCTGGTTCCTATTAAATCTTTACCCCCCCACCCCCCCACCCCCCCCCCCCCCCCCCCACCTTAAACCTATATCCTCTGGTTCTTGATTCTTCGACTCTGGGTAAAATACTCAGTGTATTCTCACTCCTCTTATACACCTCAATAGAAGTATAAGGAGTAAGGGTTATGCTGATATTTACGTGAATTTCAATTCCACTAATAACTCCTCAGTAACTAAAGCAACCCTTGTCGCCAGCACTAGTTTTGAACAACCTTCAGATATATGATAAGGACTTCTAGCCTCATTAGTGCCCGGAAATTATCATCTCCATCCAAAAAATGGTGTACACAAGACATTCAACATCATTGTTGAATGATGAATAAAGGGGGTCCTTGTTCATCAGTCAATGAAAGTAAGCATGCAGGTACAGCAGGCAGTGAAGAAAGCGAATGGCATGAAACATGTTTGTGATGTTGGGGGAGTCCAGAACCAGGGGCCACAGTTTGAGAATAATGAATAAGCCATTTAGAACGGAGACGAGGAAACACCTTTACTCACAGAGAGTTGTGAGGCTGTGGAATTCTCTGCCTCAGAGGGCAGTGGAGCCCGGTTCTCTGGATACTTTCAAGAGAGAGCTAGATAGGGCTCTTAAAGATAGCGGAGTCAGGGGATATGGGGAGAAGGCATGAACGGGGTACTTGTTGGGGATGGTCAGCCATGATCAAATTGAAAGTCGGTGTTGGCTTGAAGCGCCGAATGGCCTACTCCTGCACCTTTGTCTATTGTCTATTGTCTATTACCATCAAATCCTCCAACGCTACCATCTGTGGGTCATCATTGATTATAAACTTAAGTGAAACAACCACCAGAAAACCATGGCTACAGGAGCAGGTCAAGTGAAAACTGTGGGGAATGATTATGTCAGTAGCACTTTCAAAGATACTGGACAACAGATGAGAATTTGAACCAGTATCATCCTCTTTTGAACAAAAGAACTGACAGACACTCGCATTCTTTCTCTCAAGAAAAGACACAAATTGCTGGAGTGATTCAGTGGCAGGCAGTAACTTTGGCAAACATGGACATGCAACATTTTGGGTCAGGATCCTTCTTTGGGCTTCTACAAAAAAAAGACACAAAGTGTTGGAGTAACTCAACGTGTTAATATAAAAAAAAGTCACAAAGTGCTGGAGCAATTCAGCGTGACAGAGAGCATGTCTGTACAAAGAAAAACTCAAAATGCTGGAGTACAAAAAAAGGCGCAAAGTACTTTAAACATTGTCAATGCATAATCTCCAACTGATCCACTGAATTTCTCCTGCACTCTGTGTCTTTTTTTGTAAACCAGCATCTGCAGTTCCTTCTGTCTAGGTATGTTACAAAACTTACCTTTAGCAGTGCTGCAGTTCTGCCGCTGGCCATGTGCGCGACTTTGGCGCCTTTAAGGGGGGGAGGCGGGGTTAAAATGCGGGTTTCTTCATGCAATCCGGAGCTTTCTGTTGTCGGTGTGGGAGCTATTTTTGGAGATGCGTTCCGACTGCCGGTAAGTCTGTTTTTTTTATAAATAGCCTGACTACATAATCACTGCAGTAAAATAAAAATTAGCTCCTAATGCCGTGAACGCTGACAACAGGGACCAATTTTACGTAGGGGACAGGTAAGTGAAAGCTGTTTATTTTTACATATAAGCTTGTTTTTTTTAGGGGACTTTAATCAATATTTCATGTTGCGAAACGGTGATTTAGCCCCCATATGAACTGGCAGAAAATTTCCTGCCGATATTGGGTTTAAATTCACCGCAACCGCAACGTTCTAATCCATCGCGTTCCAGAAAATCCCACTCGCAAGCTGTTTAAAATGCCCATTAATTTACAGGCATTAAACACTGAATTCCCTCAATTTGGCCTATAAATTAATGACAATTAGATTTTAAAATCATGTTTTATTGTGAATTATTGTGTGACTGTTAATTGGACACTTAGGCTTTAATTTTTTTTTTCTTAAGAAATGGATAGATGTTTAGATCTAGTAATTGAATTCTGTAATTGGCTACAATTGGGTAACTAACTAATTATATGCTTTAATTTCAGGTCATCCAAGTAAGATTGTTTCATATTTGTTTCAGAATACTTCAATCTACAATAACTGAACATTTCTTTAAGTTCTCTTAGTTTTTAAGGAAGTTATGGGCTTTTGACTGTTCTCGATCACAACTTTTGTGACAAGTCAATAGAAAAGCAATAGGAAGCAAGTTGCTAATTTCCGAGTATGAAAATGGCCCTACCTTTTTTAATACTGAAGATATGAAAGTGAATTAGGTGTCAAATTAAATTTATTTTTATGTTTTATCTGATGGGATAAATTGCAGACTTGATTTTTAAAATCTCAAAATTTTGTAACATTGCTATTCTGTCTACATTCTTTCTCTCATTTGGTTCTAGCTGGCCTAAAGTTTGTGGTACAAAATTGGCCCAAAGCATGTCAAAGTAATGTTTGGACTGTGCATTATATGTTCTGCCCATGTGTCCTGTCTAACCACCTATTTTTAAAGGACCCATTGAAACCTTTAGGGATCAGGCTGGATAAATGTCAGCAAAAACCCCATAAAATTATAGGAAAGGAACAGGACAGTGGGATAGGTTCCAGGAAAGAGTGAGCACTGTGGACACCCTATGTGCTATAAATCTTTTGGCGTTCAGTTCAATTTCCAAGTCAACTTTGCTGAAGGGAACTCAGATTGGACGTCTCCATTAATCAAAAGCAGATGCGGACCGACAAGAACAAATAGAAGGAAGCTCCAAAGAGACCTGGCTGACTGTTCAGCCCTGAAGAAAGCCCTTGAAATGCATATACCCTCAAACATGATTAGTCATAACTAGCAGTCACATTCATGAATTGAACACTGTATAAAATGTTGGCTAGAGCTAACTGTGTAATACTAGATGAATTTCCTCAGTTCATACTATTTCCACCCACTCATACCTATCGTGTTCCAAAGTTTTACGCCTGGATATTTGTTCTAGTTCACAGACTCAACATCAGATTTCTTGTTCTTGGAATTCTGGAGAATATAGCTCGCTAACAGAGAACCTACAGAGGGTTCTGACCAGATATGCTGTTGATCCATTCCCTCTACAGATGCTGCCTGGCCATTTGAGGTCCTCCAGCATTCCCACAGATGTACCATAGAAAGGAAATTGTATCGCAACTTGGTTTGGAAACAAACTCTGCTTAAGAGTGCAGGCAATTGCTGAGAGTTGTCGATGCAGCCCAGTCCATCACACAGACAAGACTTGCCACCATTGCTTCCATCTCCCTTCACGCTGCCTCAGAAAGCAGCCAATGTAATCAAGGAATTGTCCCATCCAGGTCATTCCTACTTCTTCCTGCTCCCATCTGACAGTTGTTACAGAAGCTTGAAAGCGCGCACCACCAGATTCAGGAACAGCTTCTTATTCTCTCTTATCAGGCATCTGAACAGTTTAGTTTAGCTTAGTCTATTGTCACATGTACTGAAGTACAGTGAAAAGCTTTTGTTGCTTGCTATCCAATCAACAGAAAGACAATACATGATTACAATTGAGGCATTTACAGTGCGGAGGAACATGACAAGGAAATAACATTTAGTGCAAGGTAAAGTCAGCAAAGTCCAATCAAGGATAGTACAATGGTCACCAAAGAGGTAGATGGTAGTTCAGCACTGCTCTCTAGTTACGGTAGGATAATTCAGTTGCCTGATAACAGCTGGAACGAAACTGTCCCTGAATCTGATGCTGTGCGTTTTCACTCCTATTTCCTTCGCTGCATAGATGCTGCCACACCTGCTGAGTTTCTCCAGCACTTTTGTCCCCCTTCGATTTTCCAGCATCTGCAGTTCCTTCTTGAACATTCACTCCTCTATATCTTTTGCCTGATGGGAGAGGGGAGAAGAGGGAGTGACACGTCCTTGAATATACTGCATAAGGTATAAATGGAGTCAATAGGAAGGAGGTTGGTTTTTGTGATGGTCTGGGCTGCATTCACAATTTGCTGCAATTTCTTGTGGTCTTGGATGGAGCTGTTCCCAAACCAAGCAGTGATGCATCCTGATTCAATGCTTTCTATGGTGCATCTGTAGAGGTTGATGAGAGTTGTAAGGGACAAGCCCAACTTTCTAAGCCTTCTAAGAAGGTGGACGCATTGGTGGGCTTGTTTTGTCATTGCTTCAATATGGTTGAGTCGGGCCGAGGTTGCATAGGGTCGAGGTCCATGTCGGACCGAGGTCGAGGTTGAGCCGAGTTGAGAACAAGGTTGGGTCGGGCTGAGGTTGAGTCAAAGCCTCGAGGTCGGGTTGGGCCAAGGATGAGGTTGGGTCAGAGCCTCGAGGTCAGGCCAAGGACGGGGTTGAGCCAAGATCGGGGTTAGGCCAAGGTCATGGTCTCAAGGTCTGGCTGAGGTGGATGAGCCTCGTCGCCAAGAACAAAGCGGGACCCGGCGCAGGCGGAGTGGGCCACCAAGAACAAAGGGGTGTCTGGTGTGGTATGTTCCTGAGAACAAAGTCAGACCTTTGGACATATCATTCTTTGTCACGTCATTCAAAACATTGATATAAATTTTGAACATCTGGGGACTCAAGGTTAATTTCAATGGCACCCAGGTATTTTCAGTGTCCCAACTCAAATGTCTGCAGCAATTCTATCAATGGGAAAACCACTGGTTAGGGTGCACAGAGACTGCAATAAAAGTTTAAATGCACTTGAACTAGTCGTGAGCAGTGGTATTGAAAACTCACCAAAAACCTGATAGAATAAAAATCCTTAGGACAGCTGATTTATTTAGTGCTATCCTCAGGTACTGTTCATTCATTGTATGATAAAGGTGATTCTTTTCAAATGATACAACATGATTTGCATTAAAGTGTTATTTATGAAAATCTTACTGCTCAAGCTCGCAGCATTTGTCCACTGATTTGCCTAACTGATTTGAATAGTAACAACATCTTGCAACCAGCTTACTCAAGACGTGGCTAACGTGCTTACTGCCTGTGGAGACAAAGGAGATGTTTCTGCGGCTGTGTAGAATGACTGTTGTTTAAAAATGTTCACATCTGTGAAATGTTGGGAAGGGCGAGTCTTCACACCAGGAGGGCATATTTCTTAAATCACCACTAATCATTCTCTTATTCCAAATTGCATTGGTACGAAAATAGACACACAATTCTCAGGCCCATACGAAGCTTTTCAAAAAGGGGGGCGGCATGACAGGATTACAAAAATGTTATGTGAAATAATGTGCGCGTACACTTTTGAAAATCAAGAATTGAAGTTGTCCTTGTTTTAATAATCAAGTTGTACTGTTGTAAAATGTTATATAAAATGTTATAAAGGAACTGCAAATAAAGTACTGTAAGTTTTTGCAGTAAAGAAACCATTTTTCTAGAAAACGTTTTGTGTGTTCATTTGATTGTCTGTTACTGTGTTAGGTTGTGCAGTGCACCTTTAATGGTCCACATGACCTAACAACTTCACATCACATCAATTTCAACATGGAATAGTGATGTGAATACAACATTTAGTTCAACTTCAATTTCCATCATGAAAATGGAAGTCAAACTAAATGGCGCATTTACATTACTATGATCGCTTTCAAACTAATCTATTTTACTGTCATACTATTATAACAAATTCTAGTTCCACGATGACTCATAAACAAGATCACAAATCGCATTTTGAATTCTCAAATACAATGTGATTGTGAATAATTGCAGAGCTGCCAAGTTTCACCGAAGATTTCTGTATTTTGATGGCTGCAAACCTGTATTTTGTTGGGGAAATCGGTATTTCTCACAAAAATGCAATTGAACTTACTACACATAAACTGGATTTTTGAAAATCAGTATTTTGCATGCAACCTCATGTAATCTCAAATATCAGTATTAAATATTACTGAATCGTGAAACCATTTTTGAAATGTGAATTTATAATTCTTGATTTTGATTCAATCATATCATATGTCCATATCCATCTAACTATTAAAACTCTAATCTTAGATGACTAATTATTTGTGTGTTTGTGTGTGATTCACATCTTCTCGAAAAAACAACTTGTTAACGGTAACATTTTACATATTCCGGTAGAGATTCATCCCATGAAGTCAAAAAATGCCTTATCTGAAAAATTAATGCATTATTTCTCGAGTTATTAATCAATGTTCAAAAATCTGATGAGATTTGGAAGAAAATAACTGCTTTTTCCGTGTGCTTACAGCTGTGACATCACAATGGGATTGCAACCCTGCTCGCAATATTGTTGCAAGCCAAGTACACTGAGTCCTGCTAGCAAGTGCAAATGGATTTTTTAAGTCACAGTACACTGAGGTCTGCTAGCTAGCAAGGGCAAATGATTTTTTTTTAAGTTTAAAATTGAGGGAGGGTGCATAAGGCGAAATGAGCAGCCCCTGCACAGTTGTCAACTATGGGTGAGTGGTGGAATATTGCGTTGGGGAACGGGTTGCATTGGGGGACCAGGCCTCCCATGGAGGCTATGGGTAAGTAGTGGAATATTGTGTTGGGGAATGGGTTGTGTAGATTGGTTATTGCATGTGAACCAATCAGAGTACTAAGTAAGTTCATAACTTCATAAGTTCATTTATTGTCACATACACCAATTGGTGTAGTGAAATTCACTGGCCAGGTCAGTCATACAATTTAAAAAGCAACAGACTCAGAAAACACATTTTAAAATAAACATCCATCACGGTGACTCCTACACATTCCTCACTGTGATGGAAGGTGAAGATAAAGTTCCAAGTCCTTCCCTTGTTGTTCTTCCTTGGTCGGGGGCCTCGAGCCCCCCGTTGACGGGACGGTCTTGACTCCCGTAGCTGGCGGTGTTCGGGCCCTCTGCTTCGAGGCGTTCTGCTCCTGCATCGGGGGATGTCAGCTCCCCCATGCCGGGCGATCAAACATCGCGTCGGGGCCGGTTGAACCTTCTGCGGTGTTAAAGCTCCCGACTAGCCTCTCCCGAGACTGTGAGCCCTTGATGGAAAGTCTGCAGGTCGCGGTGGGACTGATCCCAGGCAAGGAATCTGCTCCGCTGGTAAGTCCGTGCCCCATGGTGGGGCTCTCTGAGGCGGTTTCCAGCTCCAGCATGGATAGGCTGCAGAGCCCGGAGAATGTGATCCGAAACTTGATCATATCTCCGGGAAGGTAAGGATCTGAAAAAAAAAGTTTCCCCAGACCCTCCCCCCTCCCCCCACATAAAACAAACAGAACAATATTTAAAACAAACTTTAAACAAATGCTAAAAATAACAAAAAGGATGAAAAAAACGAACAGACTGCCGGTAGAGGTGCCATCTCCCTCCTCTGGTGCCCCTTACCACTAACTCCACCCTATTGTACACTTTATATTAACATTCACTGCCTATATTACGCATTCACACCAGTGGCAGAGTGGAACTAACATGTATTGTACTATGCCATTATGACTGATGATTAAAGCTGACTTAAACACAAGACAGTGTCTGTACGGTTGTTTACATGTTGTATTGGGGGATCAGGCCTCCCGTGTGACAGGGACCCAATGGATCCCACTTGGTCTAGTACATAACTAAAAGTCTCGTGTTTGTGCCCACAATGTGTCTCTGTGTCAATCTGCTTCCAAATGGCTAGGCTACAGCCTTTCCATTTTCACACATCCTACTCACATTTTCCCAGTGCTGGCAATAAACATCTTCCCGTCACATTTCCACCTATATTTCCGAAGTTATTCGTGAATAAAGCTTTAGAAATGCCAACTTTAACAAGATTTTTACTGTTAAAAACCTTTTATCCAAGCTCCCAACACACATCGAAACAGGAACACTCTGAATTTCACCTCAATGGGATATTTCAACAGGAGGGCAAGGGCCAATTGGTATTGCATTTGGAACTGCTGCAGCAGGGAGGGGAGGTGCAATTTTTTTTAAAGCCCGCTGCTGAACGAGGCAGGGAGTGCTGGAATCTTATGTTTGGAAATGGCTTAAGTTGCATTGGGGGAATGGGTGAGTGGTGGCATCTTGCATCAGGGGACCACACCATTGGGGGGGACCCAATGGGTCTGCACTTGATCTAGTCTATATTACTAAAAGTAAGATCTTGACCACTTCCTGTTTTTCTGTTTCATGATTTTTGATAAACATGCTGCCAGTTACGGCTGTGATTTGTGGCCATCTTACTCAGAGTAAGATGACAAGAGGATTTTTCCCATCGATGAAAAATAAAAGAATTATTAATGTTTTAAAAATGTCGGGATATTGAGTTGGATGATCAGCCATGATCACATTGAATGGCGGTGCAGGCTCGAAGGGCCGAATGGCCTACTCCTGCACCTATTTTCTATGTTTCTATGTTTCTATGTTGACATTCTCCCTGCTGCCCCTGCTGGTGGGAATGGGGACGGACTATAAAACCCGGAAGTGTTGTGCCTCACTCAGTCTCTGCAAGATGGAGGAAGCGAGAGGGTCACGTCCCTCTGAGCTGTGAATAACACTTAATGTGGTTTGAAAACATGGTTGCTTTGAAATGCTGCACTGCAAATGATTGTTGGTGGTGGTAACTGCTTTGAAATGTTGCACTGCAAATGGTTGTTGGTGGTGGTAACTGCTTTGAAATGCTGCACTGCCAATGGTTGTTGGTGGTGGTAACCGCTTTGAAATGTTGCACCGCAAATGGTTGTTGGTGGTGGTAACTGCTTTGAAATTCTGCACCGTAAATGGTTGTTGGTGGTGGTAACTGCTTTGAAATGCTGCACTGCAAATGGTTGTTGGTGGTGGTTAACTGCACAACTTCCTGGTTGCACTCTATATTGATTTTAGATAAAACGCAACCACTTATGGCTGTGATTTTTGGCCATCTTACATCAGGTGCAGAGGATTCTTCCCATCAATGAAAAATAAGTGTTTAGTGTTTAAAAAAATGTTGAGAATCTCTCTCCTGTCAATCACACCATGAAGGCCACACCCCTTCTGGTGGGAGGGGAAGTGATTATAAAACCCGGAAGTGTGAGTGTGGCTCAGTCTCTGCAAGATGGGTGAGGATGAGGAAGAGATCACGACAGTGTCTGAGCTGTGAATCAGCTAAACACACTGAATGTCTACTGAACTGTGAGTGTGGTGTTTATGTGGCATTTTGTGTGGTTTTATGGTGGTTTTATGGTAGTTTCACCCTGCTTGAAATGGTATGAAACTGCATTTGAATGTGGTGGGCTTGCACCCTGCATGAAATGGTATGAAACTGCATATGAATTTGGTGGCCTTGCACCCTGCATGAAATGGTATGAAACTATACTTGAATTTGGTGGCCTTGCACCCTACTTGAAATGGTATGAAACTGCACTTCAATTTGGTTGTCTTGCACGCTGCTTGAAGTGGTATGAAACTGCACTTGAATTTGGTGGCCTTGCACCCTGCTTGAAGTGGTAAGAAACTGCACTTGAGTTTGGTGGCCCTGCACCCTGCTTGAAGTGGTAGGAAACTACAGTTGAGTTTGGTGGCCCTGCACCCTGCTTGAAGTGGTATGAAACTGCACTAGAATTCGGTGGTCCTGCACCCTGCTTGAAGTGGGAAGAAACTGCACTTGGGTTTGGTGGGCCTGCACCCTGCTTGAAGTGGTAGCAAACTGCACTTGAGTTTGGTGGCCTTGCACGCTGCTTGAAGTGGAATTAAACTGTACTTGAATTCAGTGGCCTAGCACCCTGCTTGAAGTGGTAGGAAACTGCACTTGAATTAGGTGGCCTTGCACCCAGCTTGAAGTGGTAGGAAACTGCACCTGAATTTGGTGGCCTTGCACCCTGCTTTAAGTGGTATGAAACTGTAATTGAATTTGGTGGCCTTGCACCCTGCTTTAAGTGGTATGAAACTGTAATTGAATTTGGTGGCCTTGCACCCTGCTTGAAGTGGTAAGAAACTGCACTTGAATTTGGTGGCCTTGCACCCTGCTTGAAATGGTAGGAAACTGCATTTGAATTTGGTGGCCTTGAAATGGAATTTCAAGGAATAGCCGTGAGTTAACTGCCCGCCCACCAGCCGTGAGTGAGCTGGCAGCACATCAGGGATGAGTGACTGAGCTGTCACCCCAAGAATCCATTTGGCCCACAATTTCCATACTAGCCCTCTGGAAACCAGTCCCTTCAGCCCATAATACCCATACTAGCGCTCCAGAAAATTTTAGTCAATTTATCAAACAGTGGTGCCCCTAGCGGTGCTGGAGCCTCATAGCTTCAATAACCCATGCACAACTATGTCCTCAGATGATGTCCATCTTATTGTAAATTCCCCATAGTGTGTTGGTGAGTGGTAAAATCTGAGGGGATTCGATAAGAATGTGGGGAGATTAAAATGGATTAGGGTAGGATTAGTATCAGATTGTTGGTGTGAACCTAATGGGCTGAAGTGCTTGTTATTTTCCTTTCATAAATCCATGCTGACTGCCCAATCCTACTATTATCTTCCCCAGCCATTTCCTTAAAAATAGATTCCCCCTTTTTCTTATTACTGATGACAGGTTTATGGGCCTGTCCCATTTAGGCTTTTTAAGCGACTGCAGGTGACTTTGCAGTCGCCACATGGTTGCCGCATGTTCACGGGCGGTTGCTGGGGAGTCGCCTCCAAAGTTGTGAGGAGTTCCCACATTCTGGGAAGTAATCGCGGCCTCATTATGGTCGGCGAGAATTTTTCAACATGTTGAAAAATTAGCAGCGACTAGAATGAAGCCGCCATGGAGAGTAACGAGAATTCTCAAGCCGTAGGTGGGTCGCAAGGAGGTCCTAGTGGGTTGCTAGGAGGTCAAAGGCTCTATTAGGTTCTCATAGGTTGTAGCCGGTGCTGCCCGGTAAATTTCATTGGTTCATTGGGGGGAAAAAACCTAAGCAGTAGTTTTCAAAACCAAGGATAACTGACCAGTAATGTTAAATGTCTGCTGAGCTTCACAGTCATGTTTTAACTGTTGTCTGGCTTCTTAACAACTGCCTCCCCTCCTTTTCCCTCCTTCTCCACCCTTCTCCCCCTTCTCCTGTCTTAATTACAGCACCAACCTTCCTGTTCATCACGGTGTGTGTCTGCATCACCTTGACTTTGCACCGTGTGAATTTCAGACAGCGCTCCTCCTGCCTGCCTGGCCCCTGACTTTGTGATGCGTTTGTGTGTGTGTGTTCCACTCTGACAGTCGCTGCTCCAGTTGCTGGTATTTCAGGCGACTGCCGGCAACTTGACAGCCTCCGGCAGACGTCTGAATAATCACCTAAGTGGGACAGGTGATTTTTTTTTTTCTCTGTCTCTCTATTTTCATTCTTAAATTTTAGAATTGCATTTGTTTCTTTCTAAACTGTGATGACTGTTGTAGATTTACTTACGTCGTAAAAATGGTCGGAAACAATAGGATTGCTGATATCTTGTCAATGAATGCTTCGCCCATTGTGTGCTTTAGTCTGCAGCAATTCTATCAATGGGAAGACCACTGGTTAGGGAGCACAGGGACTGCAATAAAAGTTTAAATGCACTTGAACTAGTCGTGAGCAGTGGCATTGAAAACATCAAAAACCTGATAGAATAAAAATCCTTGGGACAGCTGATTTATTTAATGCAGTCCTCAGGTACAGTTCATTCAATGTATGATTAAGAAGATTCTTTTTCAAATGCTTCAACATGATTTGCATTAAAGTGTTATTTATGTAAATCTTACTGCTCAAGCTCGCAGCATTTGTGCACTGATTTGCCTAACTGATTTGAATAGTAACAGCATGTTGCTACCAGCTTACTTAAGACGTGGCTGACATGCTTACTGCCTGTGGAGACAAAGGAGATTTTTCTGCGGCTCTGTAGAATGACTTTGTTGATTAAAAATGTTCACATCTGTGACATGCTGGGAAGGGCGAGTCTTCACACCAGGAGGACATATTTCTTAAATCACCACTAATCATTCTCTTATTCCAATTTGTATTGGACCGAAGATAGACACACAATTCTCAGGCCCGTACGAAGCTTTTCAAAAAGGGGGGTGGCATGACAGGATTACAAACATTTTATGTGAAATAATGTGTGTACCGCGTGCATCACGAGCACGATGCGCAAAGTCCCTCACGGCAGGGTTCCAGGCCCTGGAAACTCTGGGGTTTTAGATGCTCTGTGGCACATTTTGAGCCTTATTTTGGAGAATTATTGCACCAAATTTATGACCAATATTTCAGAAATAATATTGGTTGAGCCAAGAGTAATGATTGGGTGGAATGGGATGATTGGGGTCATTGCTGTATATATTTTTTAAAATCAAGAATTTAACACAGTGAATTTCACCTCAATGGGATATTTCAACAGGAGGGCGAGGGACAATTGGTATTGCATTTGGAACTGCTGCAGCAGGGAGGGGAGGTGCAATTGGAATTTTTTTTTAATTCACTGCTGTGGGAGGCAGGCGAGTGCTGGAGTTCACATCTTCTCGAAAAAAAAACGACGCGCTAACGGTGACTTTTTTACATATTCCGATAGATTTATGCTGTGAAATCAAAATTTACTTAATATGAACATTTCAGGCATTATTTCTTGAGCTATTAATCAAAATGTTCAAAAATCTGAAAGTACTTAGAAAATAATACCGACTGGCTTTGTCTGATGACGTGATGACATCACAATGGCTGCACGCTGTGTTCACACACTGCGAGTGAAGTCGCCCAGCCACCTGCTCGCAGCGGCCACACACCCCATCGCTCGGGGTCCTCGGGTCCACGGCCGCCCATCCTCCTGCGGCCTCCCTCGAGTCCACGTTTGCCCACAGCCCTCTGTCTCTGTCCTCTACATGTCTCAAAAAGATGCCGAAAATCGGAAACCCCAGCTCCAAAAGGCAGCAAGCTCCCCTCTTCCTGTCTCTGCCCTCTTCCTGTCTCTGCCCTCTCTCTGTCTCTGCCCTCTCTCTGTCTCTGACCTCTTTCTGTCTCTGCCCTCTCCCTATCTCTGCCCTCTCTCTGTCTCTGCCCTCTCTCTGTCGCTGACCTCTTTCTGTCTCTGCCCTCTCCCTCTCTCTGCCCTCTCCCTCTCTCTGCCCTCTTCCTTTCTCTGCCCTCTGCCTGTCTCTGCCCTCTCCCTGTCTCTGCCCTCTCCCTGTCTCTGCCCTCTCCCTGTCTCTGCCCTCTCCCTGTCTCTGCCCTCTCCCTGTCTCTGCCCTCTCCCTGTCTCTGCCCTCTCCCTGTCGCTGCCCTCTCCCTGTCGCTGCCCTCTCCCTGTCGCTGCCCTCTCCCTGTCTCTGCCCTCTCCCTGTCTCTGCCCTCTCCATGTCTCTGACCCCTTTCTCTCTCTCTGCCCCCCCCTCTCTCTCTCTCTCTCTCTCTCTGACCCCCTCTCTGCCCCTCTCTCTGCCCTCCTCTCTCTCCCTCTTACCCCTCTCTCTCTCTCTGCCTCCCCTCTCTCTCTCTCTCTGCCCCCTCTCTCTCTCTCTGCCCTCCCTCTCTCTCTTTCCCCCTTTCTCTTTCTCTGCCCTCTCTCTCTCTCTGTGCCCTCTCTCTCTCTCTCTCTCTCTGTCTCTCTCTCTGTCCCCCCCTCTCTCTGTGCCTTCTCTCTCTACCCCCTCTGTCCTGCTCTAGCCGCCCTTGTGTAGTTGGGGGTATGTGTGTGTGGATAGGGCGGGGGATGGGGTAAAAGGAGCGAATTAATAATATTAATATAATATGAAGAGGGGGGTTAGTGTGTGTGTGTGGGGGGTGGTTAGTGTGTGTGATGCCGCAGGCTGCCCCCCCCCCCCCCCTGCAAACGACTGTTGAAGGGATGTGACCCAATGTTTCCCACTTGGTCTAGTACCTATTAAAAGTCTGATCTTGTTTGTGAATATGTGTGTGTGTGTGTGTGTGTACAATCACATCTTCTTGAAAAAATGACGCGCTAATGGTAAAATCTTTACATATTCCGGTAGAGATTTCTTACCTAGAGTTTGAAACTACCTTCTCTTAAAATTTGGTGCTTTATTTCACGAGTTATTAATGAAAATGTTCACAAATCTGAAAAAACTTTGAAAAAACATGACCCTTTCTCTCCCCCGGCCTCTCTCCCCCCTGGCCTCTCTTCCACCACCTCCCCCCAGCCTCTCTTCCAACTCCCCCGCCCCCGGCCTTTCTTCCAAACACCTCATCTCCCCCCCTCTATCTCGACCGGTAATGTTAAATGCCCACTAAACTTCACAGCTGTGTATCTCTGGCTTATTAAAAGTTGTCTGGCTTCTTAACAGTGTCTCTACTTCTTCTCCCTCCTTCTCCAACCTTCTCCCCCTTCACCCCCCCTTCCCCCCCCGTTCATTTAAAGGACTTACCGTACACTGTGCTAGCCATCTTAACCTTCCGGTTCATCACGGTGTGTGTCTGTATCACCTTGGCTTTGCACCATGTAAATTTCAGACAGCACTCCCCCGCTTTCCCTGGCCCCTGCCTTTGCGATGTGTTCGTGTGTGTGTTCCGCTCTGACGGTCACCATTCCAGTTTGCGGTTTTTCAGGCGAGTGCTGCGAGCTTGAAGGTCGCAGGCAGTCCACTGAAAAGTCGCCTAAGTGGGACAGGCCCGTAAAGATGCAGAACAAATCAAACCCAGCACCATTGACCAAAGCCCACAATGGTCCATTGTTGGTCGTGGAAGATGTGATAACAAATAAATAAGAACAGTGAAATTAGCAGGATGACAGTGAAATTAGCAGGACAATTAGGGTGGGGAGGGACAGAGAGAGAAAGAATGCAAGGGTCACTTGAAATTAAGGAAAAGGAATATTCATACCGCTGGGTTGTAAGGTGCCCAAGCAAAATATGAGCTGCCATTCCTCCAAATTTGTGTGTAGCCTCACTCTGATAATATGGGAATGGGAAGAGGAGTTAAAATGTTTGGCAACTGGGAGATCACATAGGCAAAGGCGGACTGAGCATGTGTTCAGTGAAACGATCGCCCAGCGTGCGCTTGGTTTCACCGATACATAAGAGTCCACGCATGGAATGACAGATATAGTAGATGAGATAGGAGGAAGTGCAAGTGAACCTCTGCCTCACCTGAAAGGACTGTTGGGATCCCTGGATTGAGTCAAGGGACGAGGTATAGGGACAGGTGTTGTATCTCCTGCAGTTGCAGGGGAGAGAGGATGAGTTAACCAGGGAGTTGCGAGGGAACGGTTTCTGCCAGAAGCGATAAGTGGTGGAGAAGGGAAGATGTGATTAGTGGTGGGATCCTGTTGGAGGTGGCATAAATGTTGGAGGATTATGTGGTGTATGCGATGGCTAATGTGGTGGTAGGTGAGGACTAGGGAGACTCTGTTGGTCCTCATTATCTGAAGTCAGAAGGAGAGCTGTTTGTTTTGAATTGGATTAATACTGCCCCAGGGCTACTGGAACAATTTTTACAGAGAGGGAAGCTTAATTCCAGTTTAATTTTGACAGAGCCAGCAGCTGCTCCATATCAGGGTTGGGGACAGAATGGGGTGGTGCAGCTATCCCCTACACCCTTGCACTGTTCTGAAGTTGAAACACAGTCCATTATTTAACTGTGTCAAGTTTTCTTCACATCAACAACATTTTCTAGGTTCCTGATTGCGCAAGCTGCTTGTTCAATGTCATCTTACAATGTAATAGACTGAAGAAGGGTCTCAACCCAAAACGTCATCTATCCATGTCTCCAGAGATGCTGCCTGACCCATTGATTTACTCCAGGTCTCTGTATCCTTTCAAGTAATAGATTCCACAAAGTTTGGAACTGCTAACTCTATTCTTATGCCCCAACATTTTTGTGAGTTCTTTAAAAGCACCACTTGGGCTTATATGAGGCAGTGGGGTTTTAAAATGTTTATTTCTTGCATACTGCCAATTTACTGATCTTGGCTGAGTCTGAACTGTAGAAATTGTTTTTAGTTCATAGAAACAAGGAACTGCAGATGCTGGTTTACACAAAAGGACACAAGAGTGCTGGAGTAACTTGGCAGGTCAGGCAGCGTATACGTTGAACATGTTTTGATGTTTTGAATCCTAACCCTAACCCTAACCCTAACCCTAAGTCAAATTTGAAGAAGGGTTCTGACCCGAAATTTCACCTATCCATGTTCTGCAGAAATGCTGCCTGACCCGCTGGAACTACTCCAACACTTGTGCCCTTTTTAAAATGTTTCTCAATTTCTGGCCAACCAACTGTTGTTTCTCTTCTGATCCTCTGCATCGTGTCTGTTAAGAAGCTCCCAGAATTAGATTGGAAGTCACTGATGATTATTGACAATTATTGATCATTGACAATCTCTAGGTTCTAGACGTAAACTAGAGGCCATCCCTGGGTTTTAATTGCGTGATTTGCAGACACACTTACATATAAGTAAGCTTCCATGATATTATTCAATTCAAAGGTTTCTACTTTCTCTTTACTTTTAGTAATTGGTCCTTCTCATCAGTTGGGTGTGTTTTGTTGCCATTCATTATAATACTGTGGAGATACGATTACCACATTGAGTGATTTTTGTAAATTATCCAATTTATAGACAAAATCTAGTCGAGGAGGTCTGTAAAGGTGTAAACTGTTTGTGACCCAGTGATGGGAGGAACTTTGCTCTGCATTAAACCCATTGCATACTGGTTGCTTGTTGTTTCATTGGATGCTAAAAATAAGACTTTGGATCTAAAAAATCCAGTCGCACAGGAATGAGAAGTCTACCAAATGTGCTGTAAGGATGGCTTCAATGATAGCACGGTATCTGTACTGTCTGAACGTTTGGGAATGAAGCTGCACATGGCTGATGCAGTGTGGAAGATGCCTTTTAAAAGTAGCTAGCACCTTTAAAAGTAGAAGTGTTCTTCTGATGCCAACTTTAGTTGGATACTTTTACATTTTGAGATATGGCATAGGGAGTGACTGAGATTCAAGACCATTGGCCAAATCTCTTTGCTTTGATGAATAGTGCGAAAACATAAGCCCCTAATGTTCTGAACAATAGACGGTAAAGCAAGGGTGGAAATGCACTTCAATGATTTTACATTTTTATACAATAGAAAATAGACAATAGACAATAGATGTAGGAGTAGGCCATTTGGCCCTTCATGTCAGCATCGCCATTCAATGTGTTCATGGCTGATCATCCACAAGCAGTACCCCGTTCCAGCCTTCTCATCATATCCCTTAACTCCATTATCTCTAAGAGCTCTATCTAACTGTCTCTTGAAAGCAACCAGAGAAGCAGCTACCACCACCCTCCTCACCTCCATACTAAATGGGACCATGTTTCCTGCCTCTAGCGTGTCCAAACCCTTAATAATCTTATATGTTTCAATAAGATCCCCTCTCCTTCTAAATTCCAGAGTGTACAAGCCCAGCCAGTCAAATCTATCAATGTATGACGGTCCTGCCATCCCGGGAATTAACCTCGTGAACCTACACTGCCCTCCCTCAATCCCTCAATTTTTATACCCCAATCTTTTCACTAAAATTTCTGACTGTAATAAATGTATCTATTTTTTATTAGCAAATAGAAATCATTGTTTGTAAAAGGCAAGTGTAATGAATGCTAGAAACTGAAATAAAAGGAATGGCATAATGATCACAGTAATCCTGTTAGTAGACCCATTGCCTCACAACTCTAGCGAGCCTGTCTCAATCCTGTCGACAGGGGCTGCCTGGTTGGAGTTTGCACACACTCTCCCCATGGCTGTGTAGATACCCTCCTGATCCGGTTTCCTCCCACATCCCAAAGAGGGTGTTTAATGCCTGCTATACATTGCTGCTAGTGTCTCGGTGAGTGGTGGAATCTGTGGGATATTGATGGGGATAAGGGGAGAATAAAATGTGATTAGTGTTAATGGATATTTGATGGTTGGGAGGCAGCAAGGGCAGGTTTCCTGCAGTATGAATCCATGACTGAATGAGGTGTTGACATTGAGAAAAGTATTTCTCAACTCAGAACTGTGCTTTGCACAACTTACACGTTATTTCATCATTGGTATAAAACATCTTTACAAAAATAATTATCTTGATATGTCTGCCAGTTGCTTCTTTTGACAGGTTAGATCTGATGATACCAGGTTGCTAAAATGTTTTTTTAATGTTCAAAAAAAAATTAAGTAATCAGTTATATTGTGCAATTTCTGTTACAGTTTATTCCCACACTGGAATTATTTGACTTTATTTGCATGTAATGTTCTTGCACAATCGAGTCCGGATGGGCATGAACAAAGTAAAGTCTTATTCAATGATCTTAAGAATTTTCCAAGAAGCAATTCCCACACCTGTGCACAGTTTTATTTGTAGCATGTTTATCATTCAGTTAATTGAAGAGATGTCAAAGCTAATTATTTTACTCATTGCCCCAATTATTTGTCACAGGATTAACCTACATTGCACAGAACTATTCAAGGGCAAGATACTCAATATTTTTCATTGCCATAAAACCACTTAAATTGATTCAAACCTCCATGTACATGTTTAGCATCTGCAGACATTTAATTGATTTGAACCGCTTATCAGAACATACAGAATATATACAGGATTGGACCATTTGACCTCTCGACCTTACTTCAATACCATGGCTGATCCATTGCAATTGAGTCCACTATCTTGACTGTTCCTCACTTCCATAAAACATTTCAGTATCCAGTAGTCAAAAAATCTCACCCATACCATCTATCATTTGCTAGGCTTTGACCCGCTTTCAACATTTTTTTTAGCTTTCTCTCCTCTACCGTAATCAATATTGAGAAGGGTCCTCACCCGAATTGTCACCTATCCATGTTTTCCAGAGATGCTGCCACAGAGTTACCCCAGCACCTTCTGTCTTTTTTTGTAAACCAGCATCTTTTGTTTTGTAAACCAGCAAAGCGTATCTCCAGCAGTTGGGATTTGGGATGTCCTGTTACAGCTGCATGCAATGTTGGTAAGGCCAGATTTTGAGTTCTGGGTACATTTCTGATTGCTTTCCTATACGAAGGATGTCATTAAAAATAAAGGGTGAAATCAAGATTTTACTTTGGAGTCACGTGAGTGATTCCGTGAAGAAGGCCCGCCAGGCCGCATGCGCACCAGTATGTCAGCCGCATTGGCGCAAGCACTAGTCTGGCAGGACACAGCTCCTGCCGGTGGTAAGTTAACCTTAAAAGGTAAGTTAGGTTTTTTACTTACCAGGGGTTTTTAGGCAGGAGCCTCTTTTTACAAAGGTTTTTCCTGCCAGTTTCGCAGCCCGATAAGTTGCCGGTTATGGACTGTGGGGAAATTCCAGACCGACCGCAAATGCGGATAAACTGGCAAAATTGATTGGGTTGCGAGATAAGGAGCCGCTAACCGTGTAGTTAGCAGCTCCCCAGCCTGCAGGGATGCCGTAAAAAAGGCAAGAAATTTAAGCAGAGTCGCTGGCGGGGGGGGGGGGGGGGGGGGGGCAGCGGCTCCCCAGCCTGCAGGGATGCCATAAAAATGGCAAGAAATTTAAGCAGAGTTGCTGACAGGGGGGTCAGCGGCTCCCAGCCTGTGGAATGCCATTGGAATGGCAAGGAAGCAACGCTGGAGCCACTGACAGTGGGGTCAGTGGCTCACACGTTGGTCCCCAGTCAAGAAATTACTGGGACTCATTCAGCCCTATGTGGACTCAGGTGAGTCTGGTTATAAAGGGTTTCTCCTTGTAATAAAAAGTACATATTTTATAATGTTTTTTCTTTAAGTAAAAGCTAAAGGCAAAGTAAAAAGTTATTGTTATATGTTCTGACAATGTTATAATTGTTTAAGCACAGGTTGCTATGAATTATTTTTACCCTTCACAGGTAAAGCTGTACACTAAATGTTGATTTAGTGAGCTTACACAGCAATAGCATGGGCCTATGGGACAGGCCGCGCCAGCAGCGCCTGACAGGGCTGCTTCATATATGAAAGTCCGGCCTACGGGAGAGCCGTGCCAGCAGTGCCTGACAGGGCTGCTTCATGTGTGAAGTGCCGGCCTACGGGAGAGCCGTGCCAGCAGCGCCTGATGCAGGGCTGTTTCATGTCAAAAAGCGGCAGCAACGCCTGGGACGGCGCCAGCAATGCCTGGGACAAGGTTGCTCAAATTCACACATATCTGCTCACCCACGGAGTCGGGAGATGATTCTCCACCGGGGCTAGAGAGCAAGGCCCACGGAGTCGGGGGATGAATTCCTCACCGGGGCTGGATAGTGCATTGAAACGACTATCCTAAATACAGCAACTGTTGTATACAGTGCTACAAAGGTCTCCCTCTCGGAGGCAGAGACCAAGATGGGTCAGTATCCTGCTGACACTGAGTCTCAGGATATGGCCATGGGGCATACCCAAAGGGATGCAGGGCACGTGTCAGAGGTACCTTTCCTGACAATAAAGTTGCTATCCCAGTAGAATATTCTATTGGGTTAAGGCCAATGGGTTTGTATCAGTATTTGTATCCTGCGGCCTGTGACAGCGCCTGTTAGGGTTGCCTACGAATCACCCTCTCTGAGGAGGGAAGAGCAAAAGGTCGAGATGAATCTGGGCTCCAAAAATGTCAGTAGAACATACTCAAGCACATATGTGCCGGCAGTCAAAAAACGCCAACAGGGGGATGTGAAAGCCAGCCGCTGAATTGGTTATTCAGGTAGGTCTATTCTACAGGGGAAGAAGCCTGGCAGACTAATTAATTCGGCCAATGACAGGCAAAAGTCGTCGTTCAGAACGCACCCCAGGCGCTCATCAGCAGTAGCTGTTCACTGGAGCTGGGGGCAGCATGATAGCTCAGAAATTCCATGCACCTTCCAATCTTCTCAACTAAATGGGTTTAGCACTTCCAAAATTTGGGTAGTGCACAAGTTGTAATATTTACATTTGTTTGTACAACACACAAAGGGTAAAAATATTTGGTTGAGGCACAGCCGGAGCATTCCAAGTAAGTTTGGATTATGGCCAGGGTTTGGAAATTGGGCAAAAGTTCTCATGCAAACCACCCATGCAATAAGGCAGGATTGGCATTTTATTATGAAGAATGGAGAGTATCGGGCATATGAAATTTCCGAATGTAAAAACTTATTCCTGACTACAACAGACTCATAAGGTAAGAGATACATGTTATACAAATCACATTACAAAGGTTATCAAAGACAATATAATTGTACTATAACAGTAAAGCTTTGCAGTATGGGATAAACTGTTTGTTGGTCATTGGGATTTACCTTTAATCATTATTAGCCTTGTCTCCGCCTTGTGGCAAGAGATTGGGGTTATAGCAATCTGTTACAAAACTGAGTTATTTTCATTAAGAGTAATTGGCAATATAGCTGTGTTGCAGCTGAGCAAATCAAGGAACTGATATTGTGTACGTAGCAATTAGATTGTTGCTAACAACCTTGTGCTATTGTCAGCTGAGGCTACTTCAGCCACAATGATGAAGTAACAGCATTCAGCATTGCTGAACATGACAATAACTCATTGAACTTGAACTTGAACCTTGCTACAGTAGTGTGGTCGGTTGAATTCAGTTATAATGAACTGATGTTTAGAACTCTAAGATGAGAAGTTCCAAATGCCATCAACTACTCAAAGGTAGTGGAGATTGCATGAGTTACCAATTCTTCAGTTGTTGGTATCAACTAAATATATACACAAAATGTACCCATGAGTAAGGGGTTTTGAGCGAATATACATATTCTACATGCTCAAATTCAAGTTGCTACTCTACGATGCTGACATATGTTACTCACATGATAATCAAGGGAAAAATATCCTGTAAGTAATCTCCTTGCTATTGGTGTATCATCCAGTTCAGATCGATGATAACACAGAATAAGTGTTGGATGTCGAAGTGTGATGAAAGCATGGTTCAATACTTCATCAAATATTCATCATGTTAATGCATGTTTTTCATTCATTGCAAAAAATATGTGGCACAACAGTGTGGAGAAATACTTTCTCGCTTCAATAGGAGGAATGGTCTTTATGTCTTCCTCATTTTTTGCCTCATTAGCCGGGTCTTCAAAACAGTCAGCAAGACTTTGCTTGGGTTCGTACTGTCTGACTGGCCAAGAGTCCATGTTACCTGCTTCATCCGGCATTATGGCACAATGGTATAAGGTTATGCCAAAAAACAAGAACCTGCTGTTTCAAACTGTGGTTCAGGAGACCGGCTTTTGCACAGTAAAACAATTATTGACCTACACATTTTGAATGGATTGACTTTTTCCTCAGGTTGTCACATCAAGCCATGAAGGTGCTCACTGCAGTGTGCAGGGATAGCACCCAAAAAATCAGTACATTCCTATTGAGGGGATCAGAAGTGTTTTGTTAAATGTTAATGTTACATTTAATACGGTACAGATTACTGACATTTCCAGCTCATTTTAAATGGTATTGACAATAATTCAGTTATAGAGACACTACAGCTGCAACATAAGGGAACTACACTCTCGGGTCCAACCCGGATATCGATTTGTTAAAAGATCTTGACACAAGTTCTCCAACTACAAGATTATGCAATTGGTTATTGAAAATGTGTGAACATTACTTCACCAAGGGGTTCCAGCTACATCCTTAGTTATGACACATATCAGCACAACGACGGCAAACATTGTGGCTAGATAGGATGGAATTGGCTGCAAGTGCCATTACATTTACATTCTGGTCTACACAACCAGAGTAGACTAGGGGTGGCATGATTGAAGATCATTTGAACACCCCACGGTCTAACTTCTATGTTATCTAGGCCACCAGAATCCTAAGAAGTATGGAATCAGCATTGTTTATTAGTTAACAAACAACTACACAACGGAAGGTCGGTTCAGACTTTTTTCATGGAGGCTGCAGCAGATTCTGGCTTATACAGATATTAACACTGACGATTGTATATCTCATTCCACCAGGTCAGTATCAACGTCAGCGTATCATTTAGATAGTGTGTTTACATCTCATTCCACTAGGGCAGCAGCAACGTCGGCGGCCAAGGCGAGGGACGTGCCCTTCGACCATATGTTGGCGGCCGCCGGACGGGCAAATGAGCTGATGTTTCAGAATTTTTATCATCGGCCGATTGTTAATCCAGGACTGTTTACCTATGCCATTTTAAGTACCTAAATTTAAGGGGTACTGTCGTTTGTTTACATTGTTAAATAAACCCTATTTCTACATTGAGTGCAATGTTACTACTAATGCATTTATTTCTCTTTCGAGTTAATCAATGCAGTGGGATGCCGAGATTTGTAATCTGCGGCATGAAATCACAAAGCTTTGAACTCTTCACGGAATCACTCACGTGACTCCGAAGTAAAATAGCAAGATTAAACGAGAACTTACCAGTTTCAAGTTTGATCTTGATTTTATGAGGAGTTATGTTGGTGATTACGTGCCCGCCACGCCCAACCCTCTCTCATAAAGGATCATATGGTAGTTCTCGAGTCACTGATCTTACTATGTACTTAAGTGTTATTTATTTGTGATTTCATACCGCTGCTTTGAAGTTTGGTGTGCATGCGGCCTGGCGGGCCTTCTTCACGTAATCACCAACGTAACTCCTCATAAAATGAAGATCAAACTTCAAACTGGTAAGTTCTCATTTAATCATACTATTTATAAGCATGTTACCAGATCTGCAATGTTTGTTATAAGGTGATGGTGGATAGACTAGAATGTTTTTCCCAGTAGAGTAGGAGGCTGAGGGGTGACCTTATACAGGTTTATAGAATAATTGATGAAATAGATAAGGTGAACAACCAAAGTCTTTTTCCTGAGGATAGGGTAGTCCAATACCAGAGGGCATAGTTTTACAGTGTGAGGGGAATGTTTTACAATGGATCGGAGGGATGACCGTTTCCAACAGAGGGTGGTACATATGTGGAAAAAGCTGCCAGAGGAAGTGGTAAAAGCAGGAACAATTACAATATTTAAAGAACCACTGGATGGGAATGGTTTGGGGGATGTGATCCAGGCACTTGCAAGTGGGACTTGCTTGGTCAGACAACTTGGCTGGTATGTATGAGTTAGGCCGAAGGACCCGTTTCTCTGGTGTATGCCAGGTGTCAGAGGTTATGGGGAGAAGGCAGGAGAATGGGGTTAGGAGAGAGAGATAGATCAGCCACAATTGACTGCCAGAGTGGACCTGATGGGTTGAGTGGCCTAATTGTGCTCCTATCACATGATCTTATGATCACTTCTATTGCTCCATGACTCTATAAAAGTAATTTCTGCTATAAAATAGAAAACATAGCAACCATTTTTTGCACAGAAAACCTTTGCAAACTTAATGATGTCAGATATTCCAAAGTAATACAGCTCTTGAAGGATTTGCTTAAGTTTAATGAGGCGATGGGTTGCAAACTCTTATGCCTCTAACTTGATGGCATAGTGGTGCAGCGGTAGAATTGCTGCCATACAGTGCCAGAGACCCGGGTTCGATCCTGACTATGGTTGCTGTCTGTATGGAGTTTGTATTTTCTCCCTGTGACCACATGTGTTTGGTCCGGGACGTACATTTGTAGATTAATTGGCTTCTGAAAATTGTAAATTGTCCCTAGTGTGTGTAGGATAGTGCTAGTATACGGGCTGATCGCTGGTCGGTGTGCACTCAGTTCCATGAGTTTCCATGTTGTGTCTCTAAAGTCTAATGTATAAAGTCTAAAGTATAATTTCTTGCTTGGTGTGAATGTGCTTTGCTGGTCACAGGTCAGACAAGCAATGTGAAAAAACAAAAGATGCCAGGGATTGGAACAAAACAGTTTAGGTGCTGGAAATCTGAAAGGACACCAATAATGCTGCTAGTGTTCTCAAAATCAGGAAGGATCAGCAGGAAGAAAAACAGAGCTGATGTTTTGGGTCATGCACCTTCCGTCAGAACAGAAAATGAACGGGTTTTTATTTGCAAAGGAGGAGAGATGGAAATAATCAAAGGAGTGTCTGTGAGACACAAGTAAAGGAAATTGGATGAACAAATGTAAGGGGAGAATTTTTTTTTAAGATTAGTGCAGAATTAGAGTAAATTGGTGTTGGATGGTTTGCACAGAGGGCCTGTTTCTATGCTGCCTCATGCTGATGTTATTGTCCGAGAGATTAGTCATTGATTCCAGAAGGTTCCAGGTGCATTGCCATCCCTAATGGGGTAGTGAAGATTTACAAAGCATACTGTACAATTTTAAAAATAAACTTCATGATATAAAGTGCAGCACAGAAAATGAGATTGCATTATAAGGGACTATAATTATGAAAGTGAAATGCAATGCAAATGCTTAAAGCAGAAATTTCTGAATATCTGTGCTTGGTTCGACTGTATTTTGAACATGCTGAGGCGCATTACTTCTGAGAGAAAGTTTCCCTGAAGCCTAGAGTAAACAATTAGCAAGTACATAATTATTGCTCTATCTGCATTCTTGTCATTTATAGAAATTCTGACAGTTTGATGATTGAGAGAGGAGATTATATGATGCACTAACTCTTTGCTCAGTTTGTATATAATTATCAGTGATGAAAGGTCTGAAGGGCCTTGTGGTTTTTGGTCAATCTAACTATCCCACTGGGATTCTGGTGTATGATTATGGTTCTGCGTACTCTGGAGTTAGGAACTCACTGTTAAATTGGGAAGGGGAGAAAGATGGGGGTGTGGGAAGGGGAGGATGGAGGGGGTGGTGGGAGGGGAAGGAGGTAGGGAGGGCAGGGGGGAGGGAAGGAGGGGAGGGAGGGAGAGGAGGGGAGGGAGGGAGGTGAGGAGGGGAGGGAGGGAATGGAAGGGGAGGGATGGAAGGGAAAGAGGGGAGGGAGGGAAGAAGGGAACAGGAGGGGAGGGAAGGGGAGGAGGGACGGAGGGAAGGGATGGGGAGTGAGGGAGGGAAGGGGAAGAGGGAGGGAGGGAGGGAATGAAGGGAAGGAGGAGGAAGGGGTGGAGGGAGGGAAGGGGAGGAGGGAGGGAGGGAAGGGGAGGGAGGGAGGGAAGGGAAGGAGACGAGGGAGGGAAGGGAAGGAGACGACGGAGGTGAGGAGTGTGGGGGGAAATGGAAGGAGAGGAGAGGAGGGAGGGAGGGAAGGGAAGGGAAGGAGAGGAGGGAGGGAAGGGAAGGAGAGGAGAGGAGAGATGGAGGGAAGGGAAGGGAAGGAGAGGAGGAAGGGAAGGGAAGGAGAGGAGGGAGGGAAGGGAAGGGAAGGAGAGGAGGGAGGGGAGGGAAGGGAAGGAGAGGAGAGAGGGAGGGGAAGGGAAGGGAAGGAGAGGAGGGAGGGAAGGGAAGGGAAGGAGAGACGGGAGTGGATGTTGGGGTCCGGGCGAACGCGTGTGTGCTGAGGCTGAAGTTTGTAAATGTTGCTCCAACCCCCTCCCTGTATTGCTCAACGTGTCTCCCCGGGGAGAGTGAGTGGTGGAGCCGGGGCTGTGTGCGTGAAGCATGGCGACAGGAAGGGTGCTGGGACCATGAGGGACCTCCCCCTCTCCCCCTTCTCCATTCCCTCTCACACCCCCCCTCCCTGTCTACCTCTTTCTTCCCCCTCCACCCCTCTACTCTCTCTCCACCCCTCTCTCCCCCCTCCACCCGGGGTAGATCTACCCGATCCCGGAGCGGAACTTTGGATTACTCTAGCGCGGGGTTCCCCTTTATGCGCGGGGCCCAATTGTGAGCAATCGGTCCAATCGGCTTAAGGCCGGCCCTGGGTTAATATCAGTAGTAGCCGGTGCTATTTGGTTCTACAAAGTAACTGAGTTATTGCAAATTTCTGGTTAACATCAAATCAGCTCCTTCTTCATTCAGTTGTTGGGGGATGCACTGTTGATGCCATGATATTCATCTACTAACCTGTGACAGCAATGCCATTGACATAGATCTCATCGAGAAAATTATAGGCTGGTAAACCACAAATCAGTGGTAGAGAAGTTATTGGATAGGATTTTTTTGGATAGGATTTATTTACATTAGGAAGAGTATGGGCTAATTGTGGACAGTACACAGGAAGTCATGTATTACAAAATTAATTTTGCTTTTTAAGAAGGGTGTTGATGTAGATAGATGAGGTTGGGGAGTCGATGTTTTTGCGCGGTATTTAGTAAGGTATTTGATAAGGGACATCATGGTAGGCTGATCCAGAAGATTAAGATATGTGGAAACAACAGTGATATTGTTGTTGATTCAGAACTGGTGTGTTACTCATAAGGGACAGAGAGGGTTGTGATGGAGGGTATAATTTTGGCTGAAATTCTGTGACCAGTGAATTTCCACTTTGGATCTGTGTTAATGGCAAGACTCTTAACATAGAAACATAGAAACATAGAAAATAGGTGCAGGAGTAGGCCGTTCGGCCCTTCGAGCCTGCACCGCCATTCAATATGATCATGGCTGATCATTCAACTCAATATCCTGTACCTGCCTTCTCTCCATACCCCATGATCCCTTTAGCCACAAGGGCCACATCTAACTCCCTCTTAAATATAGCCAATGAACTGGCCTCAACTATCTTCTGTGGCAGAGAATTCCAGAGACTCACCACTCTCACTGTGTGAAAAATGTTTTCCTCATCTCGGTCCTAACAACATTGATATACAGATGGATTTGGAGCTACCACTCCCTCTAAAGACATATGGTATGTTTGCTTTCATAATTTGGTGCAATGAGTTTAAGAGTTGCTTTACACAAATTTGATTGATTGCATTTAGAGTATGGGGCAGTTCTAGTTACTCCATCATTGGAAGAATGTAGTGAGGGTGCAGAGGAGGTGCACCGAATGGTCCTGGATTAGAGGATATTACCGATAAGGTTACCTATTTGTGATAAATGTCTCCTTCAGGAAGCAACTATAACACATTCCTTTGTCTCTTGTATAAAATTACATAATTTCTGGAGAGGAATTTTTGAATTGTTTTCAAAAACACTTTTAAAAAATTGGAGACTGATACGGAATTGATTATTCTAGGTACGTCAGAAGCCTGCTCTGAGCTATCATTATTTCAAAGATGTTTCCTAAATTATGGCCTGATCATGGCGAAAAAACTAATATCAAATTTTGGAAACATACATTTGTCCCTACTCTTAAGATGTGGATTACAAACATGTCTGAGACGCTACATCTTGAAAATATTAGACTTGTCTTAGCAGAAAAACCAGAGCATTTTTCGAAGACATGGACACCATTCATTGATTTATTACAAGGATAGTATGGTACAACACTATTTTGGAGTTAATAACTCCAAATAACTATATTGTACAATAACTATATTATGTCATATGCCGTTGGTTATATTTTTGTACACTTGCTTCTAATAAATTAAAAAATATATGTATTTTAAAATATTACCGATAAGTAGAGATTGCATAAAGTTTTATGTTTTCTGTGCAACGTCAGAGGTTGAGGAGTAACTGTATAGAAAATATAGTACAGATAAACTCCTTTGGCCACGTCAATTTGACTGAGTTTGCTTGAAATGTTAATCCAGCTGTGGTCTGCTTTTTCTTTTCTTCAATCACTGCAAGAAATGGAAACAATGGATCTTTTTAGATGAATCCCTGACTGGAAAAGTCCTATAATCAGCTTTTTCAAACAAACACCAAGACCTTAGTTGATGGTTGTGAGAAAGGCCTTTCTTGTCCATATTTTCATGTTTCCTTATCACGTTGAAGGAGGCTATTTGACCCATCAATTCTACAGCCACTCTCAGAACAATCCTATTGCTGTATTAATTTTTACTGTTTCTCCCCTCATTCCATTCAAGCTATTCCAGATTCTACCAACCCACATGCCTTGGGACAAAACTGGAGCACGTGGAGGAAACTCGAATGGGATCACGGGAAGATCATGCAATTAGGGTGCAGACTATGCCGAGATTCTACAGCGAATTGGTAGTGACATCTCACTCCGAATGAACTTTCTCCGCACACAGAGTGTGGGACAATAGACAATAGACAATAGATAATAAGTGCAGGAGTAGGCCATTCAGCCCTTCGAGCCAACACCGCCATTCACTGTGATCATGGCCGATCATCCGCAATCAGTACCCGGTTCCTGCCTTCTCCCCATATCCCCTGACTTCGCTATCTTTAAGAGCCGTATATCTAGCTCTCTTTTGACAGTATCCAGAGAACTGGCCTTCACCGTCCTCTGAGGCAAAGAATTCCACAGATTCACAACTCTCTGGGTGAAAAAGTGTTTCTTCATCTCCGTTCTAAATGGCTCACCCCTTATTCTTAAACTGTGGCCCCTGGTTCTGGACTCCTCCAACATCGGGAACATATTTCCTGCCTCTAGGGTGTACAAACCCTTAATAATCTTATGTTTCAATAAGATCCCCTCTCATCCTTCTAAATTCCAGCGTATACAAGCCCAGTCGTTCCAATCTATCAACATATGACAGTCCTGCCATCCCAGAAATTAACGTCGTGAACCTACGCTGCACTCCCTCAATATCACGAAAGTCCTTCCTCAAATTTGCAAAAATGCACACAATACTCCAGATGTGGTCTCACCAGGGCCATGTACAACTGCAGAGGGACCTCTTTGCTCCTATACTCAACTTATCTTGTTATGAAGTCAACATGCCATTAGCTTTCTTCACTGCCTGCTGTTCCTGCATGCTTTCATTCAGTGACTGATGTACAAGGACACCCAGATCTCGTTGTACTTCCCCTTTTCCTAACTTTACACCATTCAGATAACAATTTGCCTTCCTGTTCTTGCCACCAAAGTGGATAACCTCACGTCTGTAACCTCAGTACATCTGCCATATATCTGCTCACTCACCTAACCTGTCCAAGTCACCCTGCATCCTCATAGCATTTTCCTCACAGAGACCCTGTACTATTAGCATTATAAAATGGAGTCTTCTGACTGTAATGTTTGAGTGTATTGACTGTAAATAAATAAGGTATTATCACAGTTTGTATTTATATTTTGATATAAATATTTACCCTGAACTATTTTTTGGGATAGAAATTAGTTTCCCACCCCTTTGCTGAATGTCATTGCCTCCCCCTAATTACTATCTTCTTAATCTCATCACTATCATTTTCTCCTGGCTCACCAACCCAAACACCCTGCCTTTCATTTAGCTCTGAGAACTTTGGGACTCACTGTGCACATTCCCGAACATCTTTTCTCCTCTCCACGATACCTGGTGCCTGTACATAGCTGGTTAAAAGATAACAAAGTTGGAGACAAACTATCTAACATCCCTCGGGTCTTGCTATTTCAATACAGCGCTCCTCCCTTGCTGCCAGTTAACATTGGTAGTACTTCTAAGCAGAGGAACCTGTTTCTGAGGAGCTGATTAGTAAGGGAAGACCTGCATGCTAACTGGGATATTTGAAGCAGCAACAGTGTGCGAGAGTTGGGATGGAGAAGATGGATGGAGGGACAGATGAATTGAGGAATGAAAATATGGAGATTTCAAATCACCTTTAGGTTTCGGTTTCGGTTTCGGTTTATTATTGTCAACTGTTCTGAAGTACCCAGTGAAAAGCTTTGTTCTGCATGCTATCCAAACAGATCATATATACTATACATAAATACAATCAAGTCAAACTCTAGTGCAATAGATAAGCAAGATACAGTGTGAAGAATTTTACTTTAAGAATTGTAGCACACCAGTTCTACAGACAAAGTCCGAAGTCTACATTGAGGTAGAGGTGAATCAGGCAGTCTCCGAGCTTATGGAAGGCTTGATCAGAAGCCTGAGAACAGTGGGGAAGAAGCTGATTCTAGTGTGCTGGTGCATGCTTTTGTAAAGTGTGCTTGGTGTCTATAGTGGGAAGTCTGGTCTGTGTGATGGACTGGGCTACATCTACAACTCTCTGCAAATTCTTGCAGCTTTGTACAGAGCTGTTCCAAATCAAGCAGTGATGCAACCTGACAGTATGCTTTCTATGGTACTTCTGTAGACGTTTGTACGAGTCATTGAAGATATGCCAAATGTCCTCACTCTTGAGGAACTCGAGGCGGTGGTATGCATTCTTGGCTGTTACATCAACATGGTTGGTCATGACAGATTGTTGGTAATATTAATACCAAGGATCTTGAAGTTCTCAACTATTTCCGCTCTGACACCATTGACGTTATTGGGGTATGTTCTCCACTGTGCTGCCTGAAGTCAATATCTAGCTCCTTTGTCTTGCTGATAATAGACAATAGACAATAGACAATAGGTGCAGGAGTAGGCCATTCGGCCCTTCGAGCCAGCACCGCCATTCAATGTGATCATGGCTGATCATTCCCAATCAGTATCCCATTCCTGCCTTCTCCCTATATCCCCTGACTCTGCATTCTTTAAGAGCCCTATCTAGCTCTCTCTTGAAAGTATCCAGAGAACCAGCCTCCACCACCCTCTGAGGCAGAGAATTCCACAGACGCACATCTCTGTGTGAAAAAATGTTTCCTCATCTCCGTTCTAAATGGCTACCCCTTATTCTTAAACTGTGGCCCCTGGTTCTGGACTCTCCCGACATTGGGAATATGTTTCCTGCCTCTAGCGTGTTCAAACCCTTCATAATCTTATATGTTTCAATAAGATCCCCTCTCATCCTTCTAAATTCCAGAATATACAAGCCCAGCCGTTCCAATCTATCACCATATGACAGTCCCGCCATCCTGTGAATTAACCTCGTGACGATCCTGTCGACAGGGGCTGCCTGGTTAGAGTTTGCACGCACTCTCCCCATGGCTGTGTGGATACCCTCCTGCTCCGGTTTCCTCCCACATCCCAAAGAGGGCATTTAATGCCTGCTATAAATAGCTGCTAGTGTGTGGGTGAGTGGTGGAATCTGTGGGAGTGTACAAGTCAAGCTGCTCCATTCTCTCAGCATAGGTCTGTCCCGCCATCCGAGGAATTAACCTTGTAAACCTACGCTGCACTCCCGCAATAGCAAGAATGTCCTTCCTCAAATTAGGGGACAAAACTGCACACAATACTCCAGGTGTGGTCTCACTAGGGCCCTATATGACTGCAGAAGGACCTCTTTGTTCCTAAACACAACTCCTCTTGTTATAAAGGACAACGTGCCATTTGCTTTCTTCACTGCCTGTTGTACCTGCATGCTTACTTTCATTGACAGATGAACAAGGACCCCCAGATGCAGGAGTACTTCCTCTTTTACCAACTTGACACCATTTAGATAATGATCTGCCTTCCTGTTTTTGCTACCAAAGTGGATAACCTCACATTTATCCACATTAAACTGCATCTGCCATGCAGTTGCGCACTCACCCAACGTGTCCAAGTCACTCTGCATTCTCATAGCATCCTCCTCACAGTTCACACTGCTATGCAGCTTTGGGTCATCTTCAAATTTGCTGATGTTACTTTGAATCCCTTCATCTAAATCATTGACGTATATTGTAAATAGCTGCGGTCCCAACACCGAGCCTTGCGGTACCCCACTAGTCACTGCCTGCCATTCTGACATTGGGGAGAATTTATTGTCCTGACATCATGTTACTAACATCATGTTTCTATATTTCCAGTTAGAAATCTTTTATATCTATCTTTTCTGTGTGATTTTCAGAAAGCCTTTGATAAGGTGGTAAGGAAGATGAGAGCCCATGTTTTCAAAGAGCAAATACTAGCATGGATATCAGATTGGCTGGATGTCAGAAGGCAAATTGTGGCAATAAAGGGGGCTTTTTCTGGTTGGCTGCCAGAGACCAGTGGTGTTCCGCAGGGCTCGGTGCTGGGGCCGCTGCTCTTCATGTTGTATATTAATGATTTGGATGAGGGGATTGAAGGCTTTGTGGCCAAGTTTGCAGATGATACGAAAATAGGTGGAGGGGCAGGTCATGTATACAAAGCAGGGACTCTGCAGAAGGATTTGGATAGGTAGGGAGAGTGGGCAGAGAAGTGGCAGATGGAATATAGTGTAACAAAGTGTGGAGTCAGGCATTTTGGAAGTAGGAATAAAGGCATAGATTATTTTATAAATGGGGAAAGAATCCAGAAATCGGAGGTGCAGAGGGACTTGGGAATGCTTGTGCAGGATTCCCAAAAAGTTAACCCCAAATCGAATTGGTAATAAAGAAAGCAAACACAACGTTAGCGTTTATTTCAAGAGGGCTTGTATACAAGAACGGTGGTGTAATGCTGAGGCTCTATAAGGCACTGGTCATGCCGCATTTGGAATAATGTGAGCAATTTTGGGCACCATATCTGAGGAAGGATGTGCTGGATCTGAAGAGTGTCCAAAGTAGGTTTACAAGAATGATCCCAGGAATGAGTAGGTTAACATATGATGAGCATTTGATGGCACTGGACCTGTACTTGCTGGAGTTTAGAAGAATTGAGGGAGGACCTCATTGAAATGTACAGAATAATGAAAAGCTTGGATAGAGTTGATGTGGAGAGAATGTTTCCACTAGTGGGAACGTCTAGGACTAGAGGTCAGCCTCTGAATAAAAATAGATTCTTTTAGGAAGGAGATGTGGAGGAATTTCTTTAGTCAGAGGGTGGTGAATCTGTGCATTTCAAATATATCCCAGTAAGTGGATATATTTAAAGCAGAGATAGATAGGTTCTTGATTAGTACAAGTGTCAGAGGTTATGGGGAGAAGAATGGGGTAAGGAGGGAGAGATAGATTTGCCATGATTGAATGGCAGAGTAGACTTGATGGGTCGAATTAACTAATCTGCTCTTTTCACACGATCTTCTTCCTGTACTCCGTCTCATCATTGCTAACGATCTCTCCCACCACAGTGGGGCCATCAGTAATTTTGTAGATAGAGCTGAATTTGGCTGCACAGTCAAAATTGTATAAGGAGTATAGTAGGGTATTGAGAATGCATCCTTGTGGGGCACTGGTGTGGAGGATAATTGTGGATGAGATGTTGCCACCAAATAGACCTCTTTAGATATTAGGTATCCACAGAGAGCACATACTCACTCACTCCAAAGCACACTGTCAGTTCTTGTGAGCTTTACCTGGGAGGTACTAAAACGTGATTATACTTGGCAAGCTGAGGTTTCCAATTGAGGTTTTCCATTTTAATGCCATCTAGTGTCTCCGTGCACTCAAATCACCCATCCCAGAAACCCGATCAGGATAATCCACACTGTAGCGCTAAGAGAATGTTCTGCTTTTACTGCAGTTTCAACTCACCCTTTTCTCCGTAATGTTGACTTTGTGCTTCATTGTGCCTCATTGACTGAGAACCCACTGCCTCAAAGGTACCTGATTGCCATGAAAACTCATCTGGTCTACAATCCCTATTCGGCCTGGTCGACATGAGACACCCGACCAGCGATATGGCTCACTCTCAACTGCCTCCTCAGTCCAGGGCAATTAGGGATGGATAATAAATGCTGGCATTGCCATCGATGTCAATACTCGCTGAGCACTTAACTAAAGAGCAAATTCTCAAGTCCACCAGGTTAAAAGAGTCCGTGTGCCAGATTTTCCCAGCAACGCATTGTCCTCATTCCCTGGAGCACAGGATTACTCACAATGTGCAAATGTCTGAGATTTGCATATGATGAAACAACTCTACCGGCAACGTTTTATGTTGCGTGATCAGTTGACTGTAACAATATTAATTTTAATGTTCTTTAAAGCCTTTCAATCCATTGTTGGCTCCCCCTGGCAGAGTAAAGGGAAATATTCCATCAATTTTATCATAATCTCTTGATGCAAATGTAGACAAATGCTGTATTATGCAAATCTGAATACGTTGAAGAAAACAATGTAGAACATGGGGATGGAAGTTCCCCTGATCTTCAAAAAGTGCTATGAATTTTTATATGTACCCATGGAAACAGATGGGCTCGGAGTCTGATATCTTGGCTGGGAAACTCAAATGTGGCAGTATTTTAGAATCTAATTTCATGGCTCCTTTTGGATGGAGTTTCTTTTCTTCAGGAACACCAGCAACAACAACATAATTTGCCAAAGTTGAAATAGAATCTGGTGGCTAGAGTATGACAGAATAATCAGAGGATATCCACTGCTCCAGTCTTCACAATCTGTGTGCTGTTTGGAAGCCAGCTTGCTTTGTTCTTGAGGCCTTAGAGAGGTTTGTACAATACCCTTCCTTTGACTTTGCCAGCAAATGAGCACAGATAGCATCCACTCATTAATTCATAAAATACGCCATGTCAACATTGTAATCAATACGGAAGATGATGCTCCAATGATGTTTATAAACTCCCCAAAGGATCATGGGGTTCAGTAATGTTGTTTTGAAGTAGAACATTTAGGCTTCCCTCGTGTAACAGATTCAGATTCAGATTCAATCTTTATTGTCATTGTGCAGTGTACAGTACAGAGACAACGAAATGCAGTTAGCATCTCACCCAGAAGAGCGAACATAGAATAATGGAACAGCAAAATATATATGTACATTCAGTAGCAGTAGTGCAATTTTTATGGGGGAAGGAGTGTCTGGGGAGAGGTGACTAGCAGTCACCAAGGTGCAGAGTTAAGTTGTGTAACAGCCGCAGGGAAGAATCTGTTCCTGAACCTGCTGGTCCGGCAATGGAAAGACCTGTAGCGCTTCCCGGATGGGAGGAGGGTAAACAGTCTGTGGCTGGGGGGAGAGCAGTCCTTGACGATGCTGCGCGCCCTTCGCAGACATTGCTTGCTCTGGACAGACTCAATGGAGGAACACGTGAGGCAGGTTTCACCACCCTCTGCAGTGCTTTCCGGTCGGTAACAGCACTGTTTTTTAGAATAAAGGGCAGAACTAGTCTAATGCTGTCAACACGTTGACATGCAGCTAAGAGCTTGTTGGTGGCTCCTTAGAGCTACAAGTATCTAACAACATAGGGTACACAAAAGGCTGGAGAAACTCAGCGGGTGCAGCAGCATCTAAGGAGCGAAGGAGATAGGCGATGTTTCGGGTCGAGACCCTTCTTCAGACTCAAGGTATATCTAACAACATAGATGACTCTTCCAGTCAGTGGACACTGCTGCTTACTACACTGTGGCTGCCACAGTGATTTCTGAGGGCACGGATTGTCCTCTCACAGCCTTACCAGCAGGGACCTTGACAGGATGGTGGATACAGTCACCTGCATCTTGAATGTCCTTAGTTCAACAGGACCACAGGGACCTGGTTTGCCAACATTGTATTTCAAAACCAAAGAACTGGATATTGATTTAGTACAGAGCCAGACAACTTCCAACAAAAATAAGATTTTCCAAAACAGGAGAGTTGCTTACCCTGAAGAGAACCTCCCATGTGAAAGTGCAGATGTTGCTGGCACAAAGTTATGAAAGAGGTCTTTGTAAAGGACATGACTGCAGCCTCTAAGTGCCTGAACAACGGGGAAGCCTGCAAATAGGGCAAAAGCTTGTGGCCACTCTGCCTGCTCTGGTGGGGTGATAAGAGTTTGGCTTCATGAAATAGAAATCAAGCAATCATATCTGAAGGAGAAATCAAGCAATCATATCTGTCCAGAGCAAGCAATGACATTAATGAGAAGAGGCAGTTGTATGAAGAGGCAGTTTGTTGTCTACATATCCAGAAATTGACTAATTGTTTAATATTCTAAAATGGCGTGAAAGAACATGGGCGACACAGTGGCACGGCAGTAGAGTTGCTGCCTTTCAGTACCAGAGAGGCCCAGGTTTAATCCTGACTATGGGAGCTGTCTGTATGGAGTTTGCACATTCTCCCCGTGACCATGTGGGTTGTCCACGAGTGCTCCAGTTTATCTCCACACTCCAAAGACATACAGGTTTGTAGGTTAATTGGCTTTGGTAAAATTTGTAAATTGGCTCTAGTGTGTAGGATCGTGTTCGTGTACGGGGTGACCGCTGGTCGGTGTGGACTTGGTGGGCCAAAGGCTCTGTTTCCATGTTGTATCTCTAAACTAAACTGAACTAAACTAAACATGAGGTCTGTAAATGTACAAATGTGCAAATATACAAACAGAAAGAGAAAGAGTGAGACAGAGAAACAGAGAACCATGTATTTGCTAAAGAAATTTCCCAAATTTTCTTTTCTGATCCCTGTAGTTTTTGGCTATCAAATTTATAATTTTCACTACATCATAATAAACAAAAGCTTTATTAGTATGATTTCCATGCCCAGAGCTTTTAGAAACATGAAAGACAGAAGGTGTTCATCGCTTCTGCCTCCTGCTGGTCCAGGAGATCAGCTGTAGTCAGACACAAATATAGATGTGGATAGCAAGCGTTCATTCCATTGCTCAAACAAGGTCAGTCACTGAAAGTAAGCATGCAGGTACAGCAGGCAGTGAAGAAAGCTAATGGCATGTTGGCCTTCATAACGAGAGAAGTTGAGTATAGGAGCAAAGAGGTTCTTCTGCATTTATACAGGGCCCTGGTGAGACCACACCTGGGGTGTTGTGTGCAGTTTTGGTTTCCAAAATTGAGGAAGGGCAATCTTGCTATTGAGGGAGTGCAGGTTCATTCCTGGGATGGCGGGATTGCCATAAGATGAAAGAAATTAGTGACTGGCCTTGTATACACTGCAATTTAGAAGGATGTGGGAATCTTATTGAAACATATAAGATTATTAAGTGATTGTACATGCTAGAGGCAGGAAACATGTTCCCGATGTTGGGAGAGTCCAGAACCAAGGGCCACAATTTAAGAATAAGGGGTGGGCCATTTTGAATGGAGATGAGGAAAAACATTTTCCCCAGAGAGTTGTGAAACTGTGGAATTCTCTGCCTCAAAAGGCAGTGGAGGCCAATTATCTGGATGCTTTCAAGAGAGAGTTAGATAGAGCTCTTAAAGATAGCGGGTGTGCTGCAGCAAGTAAGAATTTCATTGTTCTATCTGGGATATCTATCTATGTACTTATAAAAGTCTTGTCTTCTTTCTATGTGTGTGTGCATGTGTATATATGTGATTTTATTTTTGCCAAAATGGTACACAATAGCGCAATTTCTTGCATATCCTTACAGAGCTTTTTCCTGTCGTCGATGTAATAAGTTTCCTTCAGATTCAATGTTATATTTCACAAATTATTGATATTTAAAGTTTTTAAAAAGCCAACTTTGAGAATAATAATTGCCTTTGAGAGGGAGACTCTTCCAGCAGCTTCCAATGATGATGTCACAATGGCATCTCTTATTTGTCCAATCACAATGGGATCTCATTACTACAAGCTGCAGTGAACATTCCAAAAAACTAAAATTACATCACAATGCGATCTCTGCTGCCAATACACAAGCTATGAGAATGTTTTTACCTTGTTGTAAGGAGAGGGACATAGTGGGGGAGATTTAAAATTTTTAAAGTACCATTTAAAAGTTGGATTTCTTCAAATCTGCACTGGCAGTTAGGCAGTTAAGAAGTCACAATGCCCTACCGGCTACAATGTTTATATCCCTGAACACTGAGTCTTTTACAGCATATGTCCTTCAGGGAAATAATCTGCCAGCCTAACCCAGCACAGCATGATTAGATTTGGATAACAAAAGATGGCCTTGTCGGTGGCACCTACATCTCATTAAATCTTAGTGCCATTGCATTTTTTTTTTAAAGTTTAAAATGACCTGCACAGTTGGGGGCTGTGGGTGAGTGGTGGAATATTGCATTGGGGGAACGGATTGCATTGGGGGAATGGGTTGCATTGGGGGAATGGGTGAGTGGTGGAATTTTACGTTGGGGAATGGGTTGCATTGGGGGACCAGGCCTCCCATGTGACAGGGACCCAACGGGTGAGTGGTGGAATCTTACGTTGGGGAATGGGTTGCTTTGGGGGACCAGGCCTCCCGTGGGGGCTATGGGTGAGTGGTGGATTGTTGCGTGGGGGGACGGGTTAGGTTAGGGGAATGGGTGAATGGTGAAAACGGGTTGCATTGGGGGAATGGCTAAGTGGTGCATTATTGCCTTGGGAACAGGGCCCAAATGTCCCACTTGGTCTAATAAAACACTCTTGAGTCGAGGGATATGGGGAGAAGGCAGGAACGGGGTACACCAGCACCTATTTTCAAAAAAAATTAAAAAACGTCTGTGTTTGTTGAGTTTTGAAAGAACACTTTAGTTTTGCAATCAAACATTGAGGCACAATATTTTAATCCTGCTGTGTCTCTGAAAGACATCTTTGTTTACACATTATTTTTCATAACAATATGCGGTTAGCTTGATTCCACAAAAGACACGCAGGTGAGGCAGTGGTGAAATGAACATTTTCTCACCTGAGACACATTCACTTTGTAAATATGGAATTATATTAAAACTCAATTCTCTCCTGAAACTCTATTGTATATGTAACCCGTTGCAGCAATTGAAATTGCATTTGTCCACCTGGAAAGTAATTTAAAGTTGCAATATTCTTTTAAATGTTACATTGTTATCACAAAGGAAGACTAAAACTAAAGGGGGGGGGGAGAAGAAGGGGGGGGGGGGGGGAGAAGGGGGGGGGGGGGGGAGAAGGGGGGGGGGGGGGAGAAGGGGGGGGGGGGGAGAAGGGGGGGGGGGGGAGAAGGGGGGGGGGGGGGGAGAAGGGGGGGGGGGGGGGGAGAAGGGGGGGGGGGGAGAAGGGGGGGGGGGGAGAAGGGGGGGGGGGGGAGAAGGGGGGGGGGGGGAGAAGGGGGGGGGGGGAGAAGGGGGGGGGGGAGAGAAGGGGGGGGGGGGAGAGAAGGGGGGGGGGGGGAGAAGGGGGGGGGGGGGGAGAAGGGGGGGGGGGGAGAAGGGGGGGGGGAGAAGGGGGGGGGTGGAGAAGGGGGGGGGTGGAGAAGGGGGGGGGTGGAGAAGGGGGGGGGAGAAGGGGGGGGGGAGAAGGGGGGGGGGGAGAAGGGGGGGGGAGAAGGGGGGGGGAGAAGGGGGGGGGAGAGAAGGGGGGGGGGGGGAGAAGGGGGGGGGGGAGAAGGGGGGGGGGGGAGAAGGGGGGGGGGGAGAAGGGGGGGGGGGAGAAGGGGGGGGGGGAGAAGGGGGGGGGGGGGGAGAAGGGGGGGGGGGGAGAAGAAGGGGGGGGGGGGGGGAGA